>LTAE01002422.1:32218-44147 GCA_001647135.1 Pontederia paniculata | reverse complement strand
CAGTTCAAGTGGGGGACTTCACCTAAGCAACAGTCGACCAAGGCTGGAGCAGCGGATGATCGGAGAAGTAGGTGAAGGTACTATATTTGCATTAACGGCTAATTTTCTGAGAGAGAGAATTAGGTCTTTAGTGCAGAGTATATATTGTAAATCCCAAGAGTCTTGGGAAGTAATTTTGACAAAATATTGAGCGAGCGTTTTGAGTGATTGAAAGTCTTAGTTCCCCTTCTGTGATTTGAGTGAAGAATCCAGGATAGAAGGGTCCCATAGTTCTTGAGAGATCTGTAAGAGGTTATCTCCTTGTCCTCGTGCAAGAAAGGAGAAGTTTGTAAGGGAGCCTTCACCCTTGAAGGAGTTAGTTATCTCCGGAGATCTAGGGTGCGAGAAGACCGGAGCGGGGACGTAGGCAAGGAGTTCGGCCAAACTTCGTCAACAAATTTCGTGTTTGTGTGTTTGTCTGTTTTCTCTCTACTCTCCTCTCTCTGCTTGTTTATATTTGCATATGCAAGCTTCCGCTAATATAACTCATCTAACTTAAGAAAAAGAGAGTAAGTTTTTAATACACCAATTCACCCCTCCCCCCTCTTGGTGCCTTCCGGATCCTACACTTTTTTGCCAATTATGCTCATTGACTTAACTTTAAGTCTATGTTTCTTTTTGCTTACTTTCTTATCTTATCAATGCATTATCATCCCTATGTAGCGATCATAAAATACATTTCATAGGGAGAAAATTAATCTCTTTGTAATGGTCATGAATTGTCGTTCACACCCGTGAACCATGTGGTCTCACAACCAATCAAAACTAGGAAGGAGCCATACCTATGTAGCGGTTGTGTAACCCTCACCATGCCCGTGGATATTGAGCTTTCACGCTCGTGAATGAAAGTTCACGGGCCGTGAACATGCACTTATGAATATATGTTTATACATTGATATTGAATTGTTATTATCCTTGAATTATTTATTTTTATGCTTTTTTTTCCTGTTGAATTGAATTTTTTTATCATGTGAATTAAATTTTGTGCTTTTATGTTGAAGAAACTTAGTTGATTATTGCAATCAAAGTAGCGTTCATGTTCACACAATAAAATTTGTTGTTTGGTGATTGAATCTCATATACAAATTGAATTGCATATTCAACCGTAAATAAGATTAAACTATTTGATTGAAAATCGGCACAAAAACTTGGCTCCATCATGCATTGTCGAATAAATTGGTCGTGTATTGATTGATTGACCCCAAATGTGAGGAGTGGCTACTCTTTAGAGGAATAACATTAGTGCATATGATTGCCCGAGTCTAGCTAGCCCATGGCCAATGTACATGCCAACTTTATTGCACCATAGAATAATAATCCCACAACTTGATTGATGATTGAAGTATATTGAACCATTAAACATGTATGAAAAGATAAAAAATTGAATTGGACATTTAACTTATTGGTTGAATTGAATTGAGTATTAATATGAAATGATGCTATTAATGTTCATGCCTATATCAATATTGAAACTGATAAGATTGAATCGAATATGAATATATTGAATATTGATAATTAAGCATTTTATATATGACAATGCTATTGATGTTCATGTCACCATTGATGTCGAATTGTAATTTACGTTATCACAATTGAAATCGAATATTGAACATTAATTGATTTGTTAATATATTGATATTGTGTGCTTGTCATACCAAACCTCAAGGGATGGTGTCGTACTCTATATATTCTAACCCGAGAAATTCTCCCTTGTACTCTATATATGTGCGGGTGATGCGGAACGATGATATGTAGTGGCGTTGCTCGTGGTGGATGGTTGCACATGTTAGATTTTATTGAGTCTTCTATCTTATGTTTATATCATCGAGTATTAGTGTAGAGACTATGTTAGCCTTCGGGCTTATGTATGAGGCTTGTTTTAGACTATTGGTGTATTATGTGATCTCTATGTGGAGAATCGCCATGGATTATGCATATGTATTTGGATAATGAGTCCTTTATATTTTACATTTATGTTTAGATAGAAGTTTTTGTCACGAGATTAGTTTATATAATATTGATAGTTTATCATAGTCGTATTCTTAATGTGGTTGCTTCCATTAATAGATTATAGATTGTTGTATGTTTATTATGTTTTCGTTGCATATGATATGTAATTATTATCGTATATCAAATACGCACTAGTAGCACCATCGGATGCCATCCTTATATGACTATAAGGTGGCAGATTCCGAGGGCATTACAAAGTTAACCATCATATCATCACATTCCTTCTGTCCTTCATAAATATATCTGACCTTGAGGGGCCTATGAATGAGGTCTAATACTGAATTCATGATCCAAAGTTCCTTCTTTCCTGTCATATATGTCAGGCAAACGCCACATGATTCATATTGAAATCATTCCGCTGCCATCTTCCTTTCCTCTCTCTATCAGCGAACAAAATATTTCTTGATTACATAAAAAAAAGAAAATGGAGCAACCCATAAGCTTTTTTTTTAAAACTATGCTGCAATACCTCTACTCATAACTTGATATACTCTCATTGTAAATCTATTTTCAACAGAGACAATTGATTATTGTACTTCTATGTGCACTTCATATAAGCAGATTTAGATTGTAAATTAACAACTAATGACAAACGGCGTTAGCCAGGAAGCCGCTGAAGCAAGTTGCCTTGTGCTCTTGCGATATAATTGATAACTAATTGAAAACAGACCTATTAGAGATCTGATGTTAAGAAAATAACCTAGTTGATCTTATCTGAAGTTTGAGCATTTAAATAAGTTTGCTGGCTGCTTCTGGATGGCACGTATGACCTTTGAAAAAACATTGTCACTGAAACAGGAAAGTGTTGTAATTAATCAGAAAACCATCTTATCAATGATCCAACTTTTTAAAGCTTGGTAGTTAAAATCCAAGGAATCCACCCTATGATCACTGAACAAATATTGTATCAGTGAATGAAATGTTTCTTGTTGGATCTTTCTCAAGTTATGCTGCAACATTCCATTCATAACAGGTAATTTGAAATTGGATCTATCTTTCAAGTTATGCCTGAATGTAAGTTCTGTTTCTATGGAGACGATGAAGTAGTGAAATTTTCCTGCAGCTTGAACACTAAAACAAGTGTGTTATGTACTTTTGGTCAACTTGTGTGCTCTCTGAAAAAATATGGTTCTTAATTATTCAATCTGCACAGTTTAAATCAATTTAGGAGTTGACCTTCTGATCACACTGAAAGCCAGCTCCCAACTGGAACATCAGGAGATGGTAAACAAGGTACTGGAAACTATTCGGTGGTCTTTGATGGATTCAGCATCCATGTAGTCTCCATTGGGAGAAGGTTATTGGAGTTCTCGAGAAACTCATTTCTCTTACTTTTTTTCATCCTTCATTCTCAATTATGTTCCATCTGTATGGAGTCTAAATTAAGCTGGTTAATGCAGCTGGAATGAGTCCTGTGTTCTCGTATTCCAACACCAGCATAAACAATTGGACCATTTTCTATGTTGTCAATTCTATGTTCGGTCGATTTGCTTCTTCATAGCCATGGCGCATCAGGCAGATTTTGTTAATCTTCAAGCAATGTCATGATCTCGTAATGAACTGTCATGTTACAACATTGGCGTGGCATCATCTCCTTGTAAGCTTTTGAAGCAAGCTACTAATTATTTAGGGGGATTTCTGATGTACGAAGGTATTCTGATGGTGGAAGGAACTGATTAGAGATGTTCCCTTTCTATATATTCTACTGTTTAAAAGGAACTAACTAAGAATCTCAGTAAGATGAGCACATTGATCCAACATGCTACTTTCCCTGTCATTGAAGTAAAAGTTTTTGTTCTGATCAGCTAAAGAAATCAAGTTCAAACTTTTGGAATCTACACTTCCAGAAAGCAACTAGATGAAGTAAATTTCTGGAGAAAGCAACATGCAAGTTGATGTACATGCCAAATATATTAATCTAATCTAGTAATATTAACTTTATAATTCATTTTGAAAAGAAGAGCTGGTTGCTTTCACAAGGAAGGCACACTCTGAAAATAGAGAATGGTTGGCAGGTGACTAAAATTCATACCTTTGGCACGCAGATTATACTTTACGGAGGTATTAAACACAGATTATTTTCAGTTTCTTCCTTGTATTAACACAGAAGAGGGAAAAAAGAAAGAATGCTGCTTTGATGTCAGACAGGTGGTTATTAATACAAATTCATAGAACTATTTTCCTGAGGAAAGTGTAAACATATATAAACTGGATGCATTTTTTATCAAACTCAAATCTGGTAAAAGAACTATCTGATTACAGTCCTGTGCCATGAGCTTCATCCACAGTTATGCTGCCTGAAAACATAATTCAGATTAAGGATTCTGAAACATTGCAGAAGAGGACACAGCTGCGCGACAGCATTCTTCCAATGACACTTCCTTCTTCAACCTTCACCCCCTTGCTATGCTTGTTCCAGAGGTGGACGGCAAAGCTTCCTCCTTGGAGCCAGCCGAACTTGTGGTCGATCCACTTGGAGTGGCTCTTGTTCTTAGGACCCATGAACAGGTCATTTATCTTGCCCCAGTCCACCGGGTAGAATGCTGCAGGCGGCAACACATTGAATTGAAACCCGGGACTGCCTCCCAACCTCGACACGACCCTCGACACAAGGTAAGGGCCATTGTAGCCCCATCTGCTGCCGTCGAAGGTCCTCGAGAACTCCTCCATGAACTTATAGAGAAGGGGGTGGCCCCTGTCGAAGACCAGCACCGCATTGTTCAGCCGGCTCCAGTTCCCTGTTGCTGCATCAATGGCCTGCGCTCCAATGGAGTTCCTGAGACCTCTGAAGCTTCGCAGGATTATAACGTCGGCGTCGAGGTAAACACCGCCGAATTTGTAGAGAACCGCGAGGCGGAGCAAATTGGAGAGGTTTTGCCCGAGCGGCACAACTCCTGGATTGACTTCTCTGCGCAGGAGCTTTCTGAACCATCGCTCCGCCGGTGTGTCCTTGAAGAAGTAGGCGAAGTCGGGAGAGATGGCCGCCACTTTAAGGCCGCTGTCGACGAATGGTTTCAGCAGCTTGGCGCCACCTTTCGAATCCATTGTATTGGACACTATGAGGAGGCACGCGTGTCGGTGGGACTTGAACAAGCTCTCCATGGCGAGCAGCTCTCTGGGGCCAAACGCGTCCGAGGAAGCTATCCATGTCATAAAAAAGCGACCTTTGCACGACGAGCTCGTCTCGCTCCGGCGAAAGAACTCCTCGGCTCTTGCCGCGAACCGCTTCGACTGCGCAGTTTGTCCGAGGGCTCGGAGGAGGTGCACGTTTTGCTTCGTCCACTTGAATCTGGACGCTCTGGAAGAAGGAGCAGAGGACCTAAAAAGACGATCGACATTGCTCGAGGCGCGAGAAAGGTTGGAACTTTCTTGCGTTTTCGTTCTGAAAACTATAGATTCTTCAGTTGCAGAAGCCAAAGGAGGAGACTTGGAGGCAATTGCCCCATCGCCATTGCTCGAGTTGCCAGAAAGGCGTGAACTCTGTCGAATTCTGGGTCCCATGGTTGCAGAGTCTTCTCTGGAGGAGTACAAAGGAGACTTGGCGAGGGGAACGCCGTAAAAGCGCGTTCTTTGATCGTCTTCGGGCTTCAGAACTCGAGATACATCGCGAACGGAGAACAGAGGAGTTGAAGAGGCGGCGGAGGTGACGACGAAAGGAGAGGACGAGTTATGGTCGACGGAGAGAGGAACGAAGCCGTTGCAGGAGAAGAGGAAAAACGCGAGGGAGGTGGCGAGGAGTGAAGCGAGGAGGACAACGAAGAGGAAGACGGGACGACGCCGCCTTGCTCTCCTCATCGGCAAGAACAGGGGAAAAGTGCAGAGAGGAAGGTGTCAGAAACGGCCGAGGACTCAATACTCTTCTTCTTCTTCTTCCATCTCCTGCATTTGTCTGTTACTTTTGCGTCTATTACTAATAACAATTGCGATATCGTCTCTTACATCTTGGGTTTCTTTTTTCTTGTCCTCACATTGTAGTCTTCATAAGAATCATTGCGCATTGGTATCTATCGAGAAGCGTAGGCTGTGGGGCACGTAGTAGTAGGAGGAGGAGGACGGTGAAGAGGTCCAAATGGCCGGCAATGGCGGCACTGTGGAGAAAACAGAGCAACTCACCAAGAAAGGATGTGTTATGGAGGTGGGAGTTAAAAAAAACAAAAGGGAGGACTAGAGAGAACCTTATATTGGCAGCCTCACAAAAATAAAACTAAAAATAAACATTTTTCAAAATAAAATGGAACATGCTCCTTTCCAAAAAATCATTTCACTAGCACAAAAGTCATTATTATTTACCAACTATCATAAACTCTCATGCTTAAACCCTCCAACCGAATTAGTAAAATACTAACAAGTCTCATTTTGACGATATTCATTTGAAAATAGTTGTTATAATTATACAATTGAAATTAAATTTGATTGACATAATTAGTTAGCAGAATTATATTTCAAAATCGACGAAAGTTAATAGTTTTATATTTGATTTTTGGCGTCGCCAATTTGATCATTGGAATATTGTTTTGATCTTTACTTCAACTTCGATTTGATCAAGTGCTAATAGTTTGAATATTGAAAGCTCCAAGCGGATACTAAAAAAATATACAATTAAAGTATTTAACAATAATAATCTAAGTAAATGTAATGGGTTGTTGTGTTGCCCCTATTAAATCATATAGCAATTTAATATTTTACGTTGAACACGATAAGTACGGTATTACATACTTAAGTTAGTACATTTATTTTTTTCATATATTATATATTGTAGAGGCATAGGAGAGTTAAAAAGTCAAATAAGAAGGGCAAATCACTGAGTGTTCACTTCTCAATATATGCAGATCCTACAATTTAGGAAGGTGTCTACAGCTAAGCACTTTCAACTAGTTCAATGACAGTCCAGTTTATACAGATTTCTTTTTTGTTTAAACAAGCAAAATAATAGCATGGTTGCATTAGTATATTGCATATATATATATATATATTGTATGCATAAAGGGGCATCATGGCATAACCATAACCATATGAGGTGACCTAAAAGATGGAATTAAATGATGCCTAGTCACAAACCAAAGTTATTCAGTTTTCTTTTTTTTTTTTAAAGCAAGGCGGTTAGGCAATAAAACTATCAATGAGTAATGGACATGGATCTTTTTTTTGTTCATAAAGAAAAGCAAAATTAAGAGATCTAATAGTGTATGACAAAGCACGATGCACTATTTGCACTAGGCTATCCTTTTTCCATTATTAATAGTTTAATACAACACTATATTTCAATTAATTGATTTAATTAAAGGAAATTATTTAAATGATATAGTGGGGGATAGGAACATAGGATATTAATTTTTTTGCTGATTTACATCACTATTAAATATAAATCTTGAAGTCCACCGTAAAACATAATCAAAGTAAATTAATTGGAATTCCAAACAACTAAGACCCCTGTGACTAATAATCAAAAAGATGAATTGTGAATAGATGGTTTACTGAAACATACTCAAGTGTGTACATGAATCTCATTTCTATTTAAACTAGCTACAATATTTGAATTTAATTTTACTTCGAACATTTTCCGACCAAATTAAACTATCTTATTTTTTTGGTTTAAACCAAAGTGCATAGTTCCTAAATAGAAAGTGTTGGAAATATACAGGGCGAGCGATCGACCAAGAATCAAAACAACGAATAAAACGAGAAAGAAAGATTGACACACAGATTTTTAACGTGGTAAAACTATCTTGATCAATGTGAACAAAAAGGAAACATCCACGGGCAAAGGAGGTCGCCACCAAAGAGTTTTCATTATATCAGAAGAAGAGAGTACATCATAAAACTCTAACCCATAAGGGTCCATACCTCCGCTACCGCCACAGATTCTCTTTTTTTTCTCTCAATTTTTTTTTCAATTTTGAGTACAGAGTATAATATTTCAAGTCACAATAACAGAAAGTTTCAAGAAAAAAAAATGGAATTTATGTCTTATATATAAATATAAACTCATCAGCCCTTAATATAATATAGAAAAGCTATTAAAGGGTTGAATAATATTTCCCTTAAAATAAAATAATATTGTACTAGCATTGTTATCCGTTGTGCCAATTGTCGTACACCACATGATGTAGTGTATACACATTGTGGACAAAACTCATTTGAGTTTTTGTTAGGTACACACATACTATTTGTGTATCATACTCAATACTATTAATTAGTCAACATATTTTTTATTTTCATTTTTCTCATAAGGGTGCCTTTACTACGTTGCATACGAAAATTCCAATTTAACATCATTTGCTACACGTTTTAGAATGTAACCAAACGACTCTACTTCGTATCCTTATTCGTCCAAAAGCCCGTATTCTCCATAAATAAAAAAGAAAAGAATATGTAACTAATTGGCTTAAACTCTAAACTCCAAATTGATGAAGAATCAGTAGATTCACGTCTAAACTCTGAAAGACAATGATGAAAGAGAAATATTTTTTTTTCCTCGACGAAATTAATAAACATAAATTTCTAGAAGCAAATAAGTTCATTTTTTTTTAAAATGACTTTCAATTAAAGAGAAATAGCATTCATACATAAGATTTTTGATAGGTCATAGGGAAGGAAGACCTTCACGAAAGATATGATCACTAGTAAAATTATCCTGTATTTGCAAAAGATTCCAAATGTATTCCGCTGTGCTCCAAATCCTCGTTGGCAGTGGTTTATATGCTTTAATATGTTGATTAGCTCGAGTGAGTCCGATTGACAATGTATTTGATGAAGGTTTAGCTCTTTGCATTTGATCAAACCACGTCGTAGTCCCCACCAAGTAAGTTCATGAATATTGCTTATGCATATTAAACAAAGCAATGTACATTGCTTGTAATTTAATTAGTGATAATCTTTATGAAGGATAATATAGATTATTGGGTAATGTGTAAAGGTAATGTAGTGAACGCAACCTAAGTTCATGAACAGGGGTCTTGTTTCTCATTTTGTTACTTATAGGTATTTACCAGATCAAAATACTACCAGTACTACTTTTAACGATGGCCATGCTTGATCAAAAGAAGCTTTTGGAATTCAACAAACATGTCAACTAGACATGCAGGTCACTTCTACAAGAGATTTTGGTAGCACTATCACGCATGACATGCTAAGCAGTAAATTTACAAGGGCATGAAAACTGATTGCAAGTCACCAACACATTTCTGATAGTTCACTATCGGATTTCCTTACGTATGCCTCTATAACACAAGCGTCATACAGAGTATCAAACCTCATAAGCTGGAAACCTTGATTCTGAAGGTTGGATCATGTCGAAGAAAAGGTATGCCATGCCGGCCTGCCCTTCGAACATCGAGTACGGTCGATCTCCACTGTGCAGCTTCCCTTCTGCTATCAGTTTGTTAGCTCCCTCCAGTAGGAAGCAAGCAAATGCTTTGGCTCGATACAGGTACTCAACTCTCCCAGTCAGCCTGTAGAGAGAAAGGAAGACATAACAGTTCCCGCTTATTCCATGGCATAAGCCAACTCTCTTAAGCAGGCCTCGTCTCCACACGACCTCCGCAGCCTCTTCTGCAGCATGCAAAAGCTGCTCATCCTCGAAAACCTGACACCATGTTCTCAGAGCATTAACCAGTAGCTACTATAATTATATTTCCAAGCATAATAACCAAAGTGGAGTTAAAAGCCACCTGAGAAGCTTTAGAAAGTGTCAGAGCCACACCAGGGGCACCATGGCACCAGTGGACGAGGCGGTCTGAATCAGAACCCTGGCTGGATGGGTAATTGCCAGTTGGAAATCTGTGTTTAATCATGTAGTTAAGAGTGCCTTTAACACATTTTTTCTCTTCTGGATTCATATCCGTGTCTAACAGAACATGCATGATACCAGCTAGGCCATGAGCAGCACCCCAGTACTTTTTACCATGCCACTCATACATAAGAGGACAGCTGCTTCTGTTGGACAATCGTATCCCATCCAAGATAATTTCCTTTGCTATTGCATTCTGAGGCAATGTAGTGAAAGTTAAACTCTCATAAGCCATTCTTGTACATGATCAGGATTAGAAACTTAGAGCAACGAGAAAGGAGAATTCAGGGGCACTCACCGTGTGAGCTGCGGGGATTGTCCCATTATCTATGTGCTTATTTAGGAAGGAACATGCCCACAAGTAGCCAACTTTTCCATATAATAGCTCATTAGGAACATCTTCAGGCATTTTAATCTGCTTATGTAAAAAGTTACGATCTCTTAGGATGGTTTTAGGAAAAATGAATCCACCATTGAATTACCTTCAGGAAAAGACTCCAAATTCCAAAAGATTGAAGGAGAAATACGATGTTGCATGAGACATTCAGTCCTAACACTATATCTGGCTTTGGGAAAGTACTACGAGGTTTAAGAATAGTCACTTACTGAAACATTAACAAAAGGAGAACTAGTGAAGGGATTTAATCAAAGAAAATTCTAACTTTGTAATTACATTTGTTTTTTAATTTTTGCACAGTTTAATCGTGCTCTTAAAAAGAATCTTGGGTGTAATCAACTCAGATATATAGCTGAATTTGCGTGTCTTCTGAGAAGATCAAGACTACCAACTAGAAAATTAGAGCAAGGTGGGCAAGATAGGCATGCACCTCATATGTCCTATGTGATGCTTCAGAAGAGGACATCAACCATTTGTTTTCTAGATGTGTGGTAGCAAGGGAAGTGTGGCAATGAGCTAGTTGTTCATGGATTGATGCTCGATCAGAAATGGAGTTTTGGAGATCTTTCAAGCCCGGAGGTCAAGAGCTACAACGAAATGCCAATGTTTTGAGGAGACGCCGAGCTATTCCTTTTGCTTTCTTATGGTCAATTTGGCTCCAACGAAATGGATGCATTTTCCGGAGCGAAAGATGTTATATAGAAAATATTGTAATTGTGGCAAATAGTTTGGTGACGGATTGGTCTAAGTATAAGTTTATGTTTTATACCTTGGAGACATTTATAAACAACTAATATAATACACTCAAGGTAACCATCCTTTGCTTCTCAAGAAAAATATATATATAGGAGAAAAAGTTGCAAGTAGCATCAAATATTCCATGTCTTTGTTCTTTCCTTTAATGTTTGACGAGCATTTCTGACAGTTTTAGTCATGATTAGCTTATCTCAACTGAGATCAGGTAGAAATACTATTCTGAAAACGCAACATGCATTATTATCAATTTGAGTTTGTTGAATTAGACACTCGATATAACTTATATCACTGCACATTCCTGGCACACACATCAAAATCAGAGAAGCAACATTTTCACATAGCAACCTTTTTTGTGTGTTAGCACATTGTATTAAAGATGAACTTTCTGATCCATGGATGACTAGCCTAGACTTGATACCGCTTCGAAAACTCTAAACGTTCTTGCACATTGATCCTAGTCAAAACTAATCTCTCTTCACAATAACCTAAGAAATCAGATTGCATAATTGCTCCTGTAGAATTTGATCATATATCTTCAACCTTTTTTTTTCCTGAAAGTCGGTTTGATTAGGAAGGTTAAAAATGATTCTGTTTCGGATTGAACACCTCCCTCGCGAGCTAACCCCAATCTAAACAGCTTTCTTCTCTATGAAATGTTAACTTCCATTACAATACTTATTAAAGTTCTGGTTTAGTCTAAGAGCTTGTGCATTTGATAGCTAGTTGTACAAGCTTCCCTCAGGATTTTTATCACGGCACAATTAACATATTATTGCAAAGTTAAAAGCGTTACCTCAGCAAATGAGCTCAAATAATGGTTGAGCATGGAACGATCACCTGCTTGCTTGGCCACCGCAGCGCCAAGGGCGCACACGCCGGCCCTCCCGCAAATGAACGTGACATGCCTGCAACAAAAAAAAAAAAAAAAAAAAAAAAAA
>LTAE01002422.1:9934-21523 GCA_001647135.1 Pontederia paniculata | reverse complement strand
GCCCGTAACATTTTGAGTTGAACTTTGGCTTCTGGAGTTGCCGTGATGACTCGTAATGGCTCGTGACGGCTCAGTTGCTCCTTTTATACCTTCATCACGGCCCGTAATGGTCTGTAACGGCCCGTGATGAGCACTGGAAAGTTATTTCGTCTTTGTAAATGCGCGCATTTGCGAGTTTCTTCCGGTCCTTGGCCTTTTTAGTTGATTTTCTGCAAAATATTCACCAACAAGTGTAGAATCATGACTTGAAATAATTTGAACAAATAAATCTTAAGATAGATGCATGCAATGCCAAAATGACTCAAAATCATGCCTAGTGCAGGCCCTAAAATATGTTGTAATTTGCATGCATCAATGAACATATTTGATTCTTAGATGGATTAGATCAACTATCATTAAATTGAACAAAAATGAGAGCACTCAGCTTCGAGACTACTCTCAAATACACTCAAATTAAGATGCATTGAGTTGTGCTTCCTAAACTATTAAATTGTTCATTCTGAGATCAATTCAACAGACCACAAATTCTAGCAATGCCCCAACTTTACTATGATAAGGCATGCATTGCTTCAACTTAAAGGTTAATAATCAGTTCTATCTAGATCCGAACTAACCAAATACATGTCAATAGTACCAACAGGAGTTGGGGCGGAATGATAAGGAGCTTCTCCTCGCTTAAGGAGGTCTCGAGTTTGAGTCCTCTAGATGCAAAAAAAATCGTTGGGAACCTCACCCACCATAGTCAGGTGTCCAATCTAGGGCGACACAAATAAGAAGGACTAGTAGCCTCGGATATTATGGGGGAAACCTAAAAAAGACATGTTGATAGTCAACTAATTATTTCAATCAAAACTTAAGAAAAATAATGTATTCAACAATCATGTTCGTAACAATCAAATAATTATGATCAATATCAAAAAAAATGTTCAATAGTTTGCCCTATCATTCAAGATTATTACAAAGAATTGATAGATAAAAGATAGACAAGATTGATATTTAGATCATCCCAACAATATGTAGAACAAAAGAGTACTCCAATTATTGACGGTGGATTTCAACCAAAAAAAATCCTCCTTTCGAGATAACCATATAGAAATCTTTTTAGCAACCTCTTCAAGATGATCTCACTTCCATGGCTTGTAGGCACAGGTTGTAGGTTCTTAACATATGAAATGGCTTTAAACATGCATATTTATAGTCTCCATATGTGTAGGATTTATATAGAGTTTGAAAAGATTTGGAAACCTTTTTAGGTCAAACAAGAAAATCTCAATTAAATTCATAATTTACTTTGAGGCTGAGAAAAACATTTAAAACACTTTCATATCTTCTTAGTTATATATCCAACTGATTCTGATTATATCTGGATAGACTATGAGTCCATCTGATAATGAAATCACTTCAAAAAATCATTTAAAATCGAATATGAGTGGTTTGTCATAAGTCATGACAATATTTTATGACAAGCGAGACTTTATCTCTAAGTAGGAAAACTCTTTGTCATGATTCTTGACATGATATCATGACACGTGAATTAGTAACTAAAAAATGGCAACTACTAATTATAGTAATTAATGCCCGCAACAAGATGCAGTGACTTGTAACAATTTGATGTCCACTAATGCTCTTGATCATTGATGTCATGTCGCTCTTCATGATCTGTGAGATGATGTAACCATTAATGATAAAATATCATGAACCATTATGATATATGTCTCCTTTCTCTCACTAACTAGGTTGTTTAGCGTTGTGTTCATGATAAGGGCACCTCACGACCCATTATGTGGTATCACGATCTGTAACAATCCTATCAACTGAATTGACTTCACTGTCATGATCGGCATATGCAGTTGTAACTTATTATATTCATTTGTTAGTCTGTAAAGTTGTTGGCATGATCCGTGACAAGCATGTAACAACCAATGAGACAAAGAAAGTTGATCCTTTAAGTGTATATTTGACACCTTTCATATCGTAGCCTCCTAAACATGATTGCTTGCTTCCTCCAAGTAGTAAATCTTCAAACAAATATCGAAACTTGGGTAGATTCATGATTAAATAGAAACAAATAACCACTGAATAGATGCATGTTATGACAAAATTAACCAAAATAATAGTAAATACAAGTCAAGATATATGTTAGATTATGCATGTATGGTATTCTCCCAATCTTATATTCTTGTTTGTTCTCAAGCAAATGTTCTCATTCAGACTCAAGATAAATTCATCATAGACGTTCATCTAATAGACTAATACTTTTGTAGCACTCTCATCTCTCATGTGCATCACAAGAACATCACCTTATTATCTAGGAATCAAACTTTATAGAGTTTTTGAGTCTCAAAAATATTTAAATTATGATCAAGTCAAACCTCATGCAATAAGAAAAATACAATATATCAAACAATGTCATCAATTTTGAATATGTAAGTGTCATATGAGCTTATACATTTTTCATGGTTAAGCACAAACATTAAAAATTTCCGTGGCTTTTGTCTTTTGACAAGGTTTCACAATAAAGTTCGTGTAGCTTCCTTTTCAATTGTTGGATCTCAAACGAGACCATGATTTATGGGTCCCCTACATGTGTACTTGCCCAAACACTCCATGTGTGGAATGAAGCTTTCGAACTAGCATTTGATTTGGCACTTGAGTATTTTTTTTAATATTGCACAAGGTGGTTGGTGCGGCAAGTTTACGATTGATGACACCCAAATCAGATGACCCTAGGAAAACATGTCTTAAGGTACCTTTTGAGATTACTTGCATGAACTCACCAAGATTCCTAATAGTACTCAAGTACCACATTTTTATTCTTTTCATATATTATATATATATATATATACATTACGATAATCACAATAAGTATTAAAATGTTCAATAAAAATGTTATTGTTGTCAAGGATAAATAAATAAAAATAAAAGCATGTTTGGATAAGAATTGTAGTATGAGAATTCATAGTTCTATTCAACTAAATCTTGAACTCAAGTAATTAATATCCAAGTGATACACAATAAAAGAAAGAATATTCGAATTTCATAAACCTTATCATATGACTTCCAACTTCTACCAGAAGATAAGTTAAAGTTAGACAAGGGTTAACAAAATGTAATGATATTTTTGGGCTTTATGATATTTTATACAATAAAGCTAATATGCAATGCAAGATACTAAAGAAAATACGACGCATGAAATGCATTCTCCCCCAGGCTTGAACTAAATATTGTGCTCAGTGTTTAAGGCAAAACCTGGAAGGAAAAAAATATAGGCAAATAAAATAAAAGTAAAAAAGGAGAAAAGAGGAGAATTATCAAGTAGTTATGGTGCATCAGTTGGACTAGCATAGGAGGATGTCTTCGTTGTAATCTTAAATGTGATGTTTGGAGAAGTTGCTTAGATTTTAGAGTTGCGTCATTCATTGTATGATGGCTTTAGAATGATGGTTGAGGTCTCCTTTTCTTCAATAAGTTCATTTCTAGATAGGAAAATGTGCATCTCCTATCGGTGTTGTCTGCCAAATCTTTGCATTGTCTGTCACAACCTGTTATAGGATATCACCGGTCATGAGACAGGAAGTTGTTGCCGCAAGAAACAATGATGACCTTCACAACAAATAATTGAGTTGGTTCAAAATGTCATGACATGTTACTAGAGATAATGGGTCATGACTTGATAAATTATGACCTACAATAAGATGTGACAACCTTCACAGGAGGTGCTTGTATTGCGGAATAGACGTTACAACTCGTTACTAGAAGTTACGGGTTGTGAGATGACAAGTTTCGACCCACAAGGTGTGATGATGACCAATGTCCATAGGTGTTCATGCTATCTTTACTAATGTCATGACTCATTACCAAGAGTAATGGGTCATGAGATGATGTTTGGGTTGGGCTCTGGTGTTGAAACTATCTCAGGCATCAGAGAGGATTGAAAAACTTGTGTTATATAATCTAGTTGGCATCATTCTATATTAGGTCACTAATGTCTCCGATGTCACTCGTCGGCTGATGCAAGGTGATCACAATGTTGGTTCGTGAGGAGCATTGAGGTTGAAGAAGATGACAATTTTCACTTCATCGAAAAATTCAAATTGGTTGTTGATGAATGATGAAGGCATCTACTAAATAGATTAGTATATATAGAAAGGAATAAGCCCTAGCAGTTACCGCCGACGTTAGCTGGTAGTTGTGAGGTATAAAATGCGGTCTCACCATGAGTCATGGGTGCTAGGTTGCTAGGTTGTGTGAGTAGTGTTGTGGGTTGTAAACAGCTTTAAGGGACTCTTCATAAAACTAAAGATTATCATGACTCGTAATACTAGATAGTGACCTATAACATGAACATGTAGTAACTTGTAAAGAGGATCATGATAAGATGTAGCATCATGAATAAGTCTATCCCAAGGTTGGTCAACGTGAAATTTTGACTTATGGATCGTTAAATGGTACAACGACCTATCACTATTACTGATGAGCTGGTAAGATTTAGTATAGTTGATCATGAGCTTTGTGAAACTAGGATCTCATCGGACATTACCCCAAGTAGTGAGTCATGACCATACAGATTGTGAATATAAACCATTGGAGAGGTCATGACTTGGGTCATGGCTCGGCAAAATAAAAAGCCTAATAAATACTTAGGTCACAAGTCACTATATGCCGACTAATTAATGGTCGTATGTCGACATACATTGTAACTGATTCAACATCTATGTTCCCATCAAAGGTTGTAACTTGGTGTCACAACTCATTAAACAAAGTGTTTTAGGAACAACTCACCCAGTTAACCTCGTGACAACTTGTAACTACTCATGATATAATGGGTAAAAATCTGTAGTGGAATGTAATGATCCATAACATTTGAAATTTTAGAAGAAATGAGCACATATCGATGAAGCATGATAACCAATCAAGATGTTTGCAAACAAATCAAAATGAAGCAATGAAAATAAAGTAAATAGATATGGTTTAGGTAGAATAGTTCAAAGTTATAGATTTGCTTGACTTAGGCCCAATATGTGCTACGATTCTTTTGAGGTTGCAAATATTAAAGAAAAGAAAATGAATGAACTCACAAAAAAATTGTCTATTTGGCGTAGTGGTGGAGATCAGTCAAGCCTTAGAAATTGCAATCCAATTGGTATATTAGTTTTTTTTGCTTCAGTGGGTGCTTAAGGTGACATTTTGGATTTTAGTATCACGATTGAATGGCATTGTGCGTCTGGAGGCTTTGCTTTCAATTGACGCAATGGAGTTGATTGTCAGTTGAAATTTGTTCTTGAGACTAAGTTGAACTTGTTTGCCTCCATTTCATTGATAATTTCTTCAATGTTGATTGTTGGATCCTCGATGAAGTGGTGAATGTAAGGGAGTTCATGTGGAATTTAATGTTATTTCCACATATGGGTTCTTACAACACCATTGCTTTGAAATTGATGCTATCGCTATTTTTGATGGTATGTGACTCTCCATATGAGGTGTTTAGCTGAAAACAATACATATTCTAGTAGTAGTTGGAATTTCCAAAGTGTGCTTCACCTTTGGTCTTGTCCATCTTCGATGATATATTCACTTATCTCCTTAACACATCATCAAGTTATCCATGTCCTCTCTTGATAGTTTCTTCTTTGCATTCATCTTATTTGATAATAACTTTGATAATGATAGGGGCATATTACACTCATTGGGTTCTTCAAAGTGTAGTCTTTATGAACCTACGACGTATGAAAAGTTAGTTGTGTAACTTGCTTCTTTAGTGTATGAATTTTCTCTTCCATAACTTTGAATTTGACTTGAACCATTGATGCCTATGGAAGAGGAGAGTCAAGTCATTAACTTTGTATAGGTCAGCCAGTTAAGCCTCTAAGTTGTGGATGAATTGGTCATGTATGATTAGTCTTCTTTCAATTGTTGTGATGAATTGGCTAATCATCTCTTCAAGGTTGATCTTTGGCTTTGTTGATATTCTTATGACATTAGTTTTGTTGTGATGTCTTAAATTTGAAGTTTGTTTCTCCAAATTTTGGATTTGATATTGTTGTGTGGAGATTTTCTTAACAAACTATCTAAATTTTGTTAAGATTAAAGTGTTGTCGATTACACGAGGAATTAACTTATGAGCTATCTAACTTCAGAGATTTATCAAAGATAACATTGGCTGGGTGAACATATTCAGAAAATGAAATAACAAGAAAGTAAAGACTAAAGTATGAATAAAATTGAGAGATAAGATTAGACATCTACAACAAATTTATATAGCAATGATGAATAGATCTAACTGTTAGATGGATTAGGAACACCTAATATATGACCTCTCGTTTCGGATGAAGATCATTGTTAAATTGAATAAAATGATAGGATTCGTTCCGGCTCAACTCTGAAATCTACTCATATTAGGATGCATAAGTTGTGATTCATAAATTATTGAATTGCTCATTCCAAAAACAATTCAATAGATCTTAGTGTGCCTTCCAACTTTACTAAGATAGGACACGTATTGCTTCAACTTAAAAAGTAATAATTAATTCTAAAGAGATCATGAACTAACATAAAATGCGTTAATATTCAACTAATTAATTCAATCAAAATTGAAGACAATCAATGCACTTAGCAATTATGTTCATAAGAATCAAATAACTAGAATCAATACCCAAAAAAAGGTTCTATAGTTTGTCCTAACAATCAAGACTATTACAAAGAATTGATAGATAAAAGATAGTTATGATTGATGTTTAGATCATCCCAAGAATATGTAGAATAAAAAGGATTCTAAGGATTGGCAATGGACTTCTACATGATTCTCCATTCGAGATAACCACATAGAAATCATCTCAACAACGTCTTAAAGATGTTCACAGGATCCTAGCATATTAATTATGGATTTAAACATGTATATTTATAGCCTCCAAGGGGTGTGTAGGGTTTTCACAAAGTTTAAGATGGTTTGGAGATCTTTACAAGTCAAAACAAGGAAATCCCATTTAAATTCATAATTGACTTTGGGGTTGAGAATTAAACCTGAAAAGCACTTCTATATCTTCTTAATTATGTATCCAATTGATTCCCATTGGCTTTTGGCAATGAAATCACTTCAAAAGATCATTCAAATTGAATTTGAGTGGTATGTCATGGGTCATTATATAAATAAGCATGCATGACCATCCTTTTGCATTAGTGAGTGTGTGTTAAGTGCTAGGGTGGGTTAGAGTTCTACATCTAGTATGTGAGTGCATGTGTTGTGAGTTTGTGTATGTGGATGAGTATACATGAGGATTGCATAAGTATATGTGTCCACCTAATATGCAGAAGCACACTAATAGCCAAATCATTGTTGAGTTTTGAAATCCTCACTCAAAACCTGAGAATGCTCGGGCAAGTAAGCTGGAGGGGTGCCTTAACACCTATCGCCCTAAGGCCATCTTGTTTGAAAGTCATCGGTCGAAAGTCTGCTACACGGACTTTCTTGTATAACCTTGTTTGAATGCTAGAACTGAATTAGAAGAAATAAAATCCAACTTTGATAATAAGCTCAGTATACATTTGTGATTTCAGTTTTGATACGTTTATTTGATAGATTGAGTATTACTACATGTATAGGGCTGGACTTGAAGGGTTTAAATATGTTTAAATACCAAGTTCTATGCGGATGGAATTCTTGGAAAGAGGAAAGATGCTTTGGCAATGAATGGATAAATCATGGTACTAGAAAAGTAGCTATCTTGTACGGTGGACACATTGATTGAAATCTTTATATTCTGAGTTTGCCTTGAACTTTTCTTGAGGACAAGAAAATATCTAAGCTTGAGGGAATTTGATGCATGCATATTCCAACATATTTTTAAGCTTGCTTTAGGCATGATTTAAGTTAATTATGGCATAGCATGCATCTATTTCCATATCTATTTGTTTATATTTCTTCAAGTATAGAATCCATACCTGTATTTGTTTATATTTCTTCAACTATAGAATCCACATCTGTTTCGATGTCTATTTTGTAGATACTCATGTGAAGAGGCTAAGGAAAGGCTAGAAAAGAACAAACAACGAAAAGGGGGTTCCATTCATAGTTCAAAGGACTAAAAATTTCTCATCTCACGGGCCGTTACAAGACATCACGATCATGATGAAGAAGCCGTAGAGATATTTCGGAGTATGTCAGGCAGTAATGAAACTGCACGGCCTTGACAACAAGCACAAACTCTTCACATCAGTTGTAATGACCCGTGAAGGACATAACGGGTCGTGACACCCAAAGTCGCAAGTGTAACATTGAAAGTGACGATTTGCTCAGCAATTGGAATTTTCAACACAAACATGTAGCGGGTGGTGATACCCATAATGGGTCGCTACCTTTCACTATCACGATATATTATAGGAGTTCATGACTTGGACAACACGCAACAACATCGAAGAAATGATTTTCATTGGCTGTAATAGTTCATCATGGGCCGTTACAAGTTATCACTAGTCGTAACGATGTAATATTATATGGAAATTTTAGTTTTTACGGGTCGTGAGATGAATTTGTGAGCCATGATGGTCGATGCGAAAATGTATTTTTGGAAGATTCAAAAATAATTTGAAAGTCAGAAGAACTCCTATCAATTTTAAAGCCTTGGGGAATAAGTGGAGATGATTTTATGAAGATATGGACGTACTTTACAAGGTTTTATCATAGCCATTGATCTGGAGACAAATTGAAAAGAAAGGTTCATACGAAAAGGTTTAATATTTGTCCTAAATCCTAGGGAACCCTAACTTGAGATGATCGGGGCTATAAAAATACTTCTGACAGAATTGTAGCCACATGCTAAGAGTCGTGAACTACACTTTTAAGCCGAGAATGAGGAAGCACGCCAAAAGGCTATCGAGAAGGAGAATGAGTGGTACAGTCATTAATAAAATTGTTCAGCGTCTGCTCGAATTCCATAAGAGTAATCAACTATTCTATTATATGTTGGGACGAATTTATCTTGTTCTTAAATAGTTTATTTTCTTTGTATTCAATCTAGTTTGTAATAGTTTTATTTGGTAGGATTAAAACATGTAGACCTTTGCCAAATTTCATTTATTTTATTTTGTTTCTTCATGAAAATGATTTCCCAACATTTTAAATAGATTTTATTGATCATTAACTATGCAGTATGGTTGACATTTTATTGCAACTCATGTCCTTCTCTATTGATCCATTAAGGACAATTCTAGTTTGTGATTTGTTAAGTCAACCCGCTAAAGTTGATTTGATAGTATGAGGAGACAAATCATAACGTCCTGTGCTAATAATTTGATGATAGAGTCGTCAATGAATAACTTTTAGATTGTGAATCATTAGGATAGCTGAATTATCTGTTAAGGGAAGTCATACCCTAGGTGTCCTTAATCCATCTGAAGAGTGTTTAATGCATATCGTTATGATATTTGTGAGGTTTGCAAGTATTATTCCTAATCATCATTGTCGTGTAGGCCCTATCATCATTAGTATTAGTTATTAAATTTTTGTTTTAATTTTTGAAATTGAACTTAACTCATACCTTGTTGTCTCCTATTAATCTCTAAAAATAGATAGTTCAGTACTATTCCTCGTGGGATTGATAATTCTATACTCATTATATTATATTACCTGAACGATTAATACATTTGCTAGCATTTGTTTGCCTGTAATAGATTTTTCACATTAGAGAATGTACAAGAAAATCATGAGAAAATTTTGTTCGAGTATGGTAATAGTTAAGCGAAAAGTGTTTTCTGCCAATGCATGAGAAATGATTGTGATGCTTATTAGTTTAAGACTATGCTTAATTAAGTGACTATAGGGTGTTCACCAAGTTATAAAGCACACTTTAAATCACTAATTATCTTTATTAAGAAGCTTAATTGCACTAGTTATAATGATTGGAGTATTTATATCATTATTATTTGAAGGGACAAAACCTATGGAACATCATTTGAGGAAATAAGACTACACCAACAAATGCTGAAGAAATAAAGACATGTTGGAAAAGCCATGTACATTCTAGCCACATTAGTAAAGGATGAATTCGTTCAGAAGATCAATGACAATGATACATCAAAGGAGGCCTATGACACTTTAGCCACATTGTTTATGAAAAATAATGATCCAAAATTGTAGTGATTAGAACATTATCTTGTCTAACCATGAAGACCTTGATGCATAAATGGACAAGGCCTTGATAAATGATGAAATGAAGGCTTTATTCATCACGAAGAAACCTACAAAATCATATAGAAATGGAAATAAGCATGACAAACTTGGAGAGGATGAAAAGGAACATCAAAAGTGTAAGGTAAGTAGAGGCTATAACGAGGGGGACTCACCATGGTCCAAACAAAGAAGATCAAGATGTCAATAAACCTCATCCACAAAAAACTCTTTGCTACAATCACAACAAGAAATGTCATTTTGCACATGACAGTGGCACAAGCTGAAAGAAGGAAATGCTACCACCTCTTGCAGACAATGAAAAAATGAACTCTTAGAAGAGTCAATAGAATAATAAGTGATGCAAAAATTACGATAGCAATATGCTAGCAAGTGTGTTAGTCACCCAAGTAATAAAGTGAAGAGTATAGTTGTCGATCTCACAAGGTTTATCTAATTCCTATTCTCTAATCACAATTTTGTTATTTGAGATAAAATAAAATTGAACAAAGAACACAAAAATTAAGAAACTATGATGATGATAAAGTTAGAGTAAATCTTAGATGATACCATCATTATTTTCAAATGATTGAACTTAAATTGATAAAGAGGAGAATATTCAAAATAAAACAGACCAATCTTTCTGCTCGAGTAACTATTTCAAAAATAAAAAAGAAAAGATTAATCCTTTCTATTTTTAATCCTATATAATCTATTAAATAAGATGTTTTAATATGGATTTTATCTTAAATATGAGCTTTTTTATTTCTTCTTAAGTTACTAGATAACTTAAGTGGATCATCCAAGTTGTGGTATACATGCAAGGTAATGAAAACCAAATCAAACAATAAACTTAAGAATGCATACCATCAAAAGTTTCAAATAAATATTTAACTATGAAAATTGTCAACCAATAACATAGTTCAACTAGTTTCTTTAACAATTAACTCCTTAAAAAAGAAGGTAAAATAGTGAACAAGATCCAAAATTCATCTAAGAATATATACAAAGTGAAAGAAAACAAAATCTAGACAAAACATGATCTCATGCAGTGACGATATCTCTCGACTTCTCGTGTGCTAGAATTAATCTCCACAACCCTCGAAGTATTATTTTTATCTTCTATGTTGTAGCCCTAAAATCTTTCATCTCTGGCTTCGATGATTATATCTCATGTTATTTAGATATCTTTTTGTAGCTTATTCAAGATCCCTTAGGGTTTAGAAACAAATTACAGCCAGTTTAGAGTGGAATCATCATAAATGACGTGTTCACGACCCATAAGTAGGCTTTTGCGGTCGTGAAATTGAGGATGTCGAAAATTGTCGGGGTACTTCACACCCTGTGAAAATGGCTTCACGCCCATGAACATGAATGATATATATAAATATATATATATATATATATATATATATATAGTGTTTGTG
>LTAE01002421.1:9122-33010 GCA_001647135.1 Pontederia paniculata | reverse complement strand
TGAATTCCATTGGACTCAGAAATGAGACATTGGAAGAATCTTTTTGGTCTTCCAATATCAATAGGTTGATTGTTTCGCTCCTGTATCTTCCAAAGGGGAAAAAGATTTCTGAGAGTTGTTTCATGGATCCGCAAGAGAGTACTTGGGTTCTCCCAATAAATAAAAAGTGTATCATGCCTGAATCTAACCGGAGTTCGCGGTGGTGGAGGAACCGGATCGGAAAAATGAGGGATTCTAGTTGTAGGAGCAGATTTGATAAATACTGATATTGTATGCATAATGCACATATCATATCATCAACTAGCTTGAGATATCATATCATATTCATCAACTAGTTTGAGATATCATATCACCTCTTACGGTATCATATCATTCCTGCCGTGGTATATATTATCCCTTAGAATCATATATCATCCTAGCAAAATAAATACAAATGCATGATCATGTCAAATATATGTATCATCATAGAACATGGTTGCATCATTAGCAATTCATGCATTTGCTAAATTCATATACAACATGCCCAAAAGCAATTACAATGTATATAAAAGTATAATGCATCGATGATAATTTCATTATAGGGATTCACAACATCAATTTGGTTTCAGCTTTTGCACATGAAGTGCAGTCAGTTATAAAATTCATAACAATTAGTAAGCACATCATATGCATTTGCTAAATTCATATACAACATGCCCAAAAGCAATTACAATATATATAAATGCATCAATGATAATTTCATTATAGGGATTCACAACATCAGTTTGGTTTCAGCTTTGCACATGAAGTGCAGTCAGTTATAAAATTCATAACAATTAGTAAACATATCATATTCGAATTCTAAAAATTTTACCAAAAAGTAGACTCTTTGAGATTTTAATTCATAAAAAACCTTATTTTAACCTATTTTGAAATGTACATAGAAAATTCAAATAGATGACATGTGTGTATTGAATGCCAAAATTTATAACTCATAAATTATTTATGATAATCAAATCATATTCCAATTTGAAATAAAATTAGACATTTCGAAGTCGAATCATATAAATATCAAAGTTTGATCTTCGTAGGTTGGTCTCCGAAAATTCGAAGATTCGCTTATTGTAACGCCCCGAAAGCGCGCCATGACATGCGGATGAATCGATATTCGCCACGTGCTCAAAGCGGTCCCGGTACATTACACGACAATAACATTTGACTTGACCATTGACAATTATGGTCGATGCATAGAAGAACAATAACGTGACGAAAGACATAAAGCAATATGAGACAAAATCAGCGGAAGACTTATAAGATCTTGACACATGAATGAATTACCGGAAGATATTGAACTCGATTAATAAATGACAGAATTCAAGGACTTAACATTAACTTGGACATAAACATATGTTATTCATAAAGCTCACTTCAACTTGACATACATCAGCGGTATATAGTCATGATACCACATAATCAAAAGACAAAATAATTACATGACATAAATAAAATCTAAGAAAGATCAGACTCATCCATGTGCGTCAACCGACATGAGCAACAACATCATCATAAGCATCATCAGTCCCTCTCGCTTGTAGAATCCAGAAGTTGGAGACATCCCTCCCGTTAGAGTATGTGAATCATATTATAGATATATGTCATGATCTACATGGCATGCATATAATCATCATAAACATATAGCTTTTCATAGGATTCTTAACCTATGCATTATGATCAACATATGATCATTTATCTTTTCTTTTGCTTTATTTTCTTAGCACATTGTGCTAATTGACTTAACTTTAAGTCTATATTTCATCTTGTTTACTTATCTTGCTTATGCATTATCGATATAATTCATCTTAACTTTACTACTTGCCACTATCAATATAATGCACCATATACCTACCATTATCATATAATGCTTATTTAGACATGAATATCTTACTTAACATTGACTTTCAATGCTTATGGACCTTTTGGCTTAAATTCATTATTCATGTCTCCTTCATCTTTCATCTTCTTATCATGTGACATCTTAAAGTTAATCTTTTACTTCTCATAAGTCGTCTTCACGTCACATGCCTTTTTATTATCTTGTTTTAATTAAGGTTCATCGGCGCACCTCCTTCTTTAGGTTGATCAGACCAAGGATACACTTTGTACCCTGCATATTGCTACTCTTAGGGCATGGAAAACTCACACACTAGTTAAGGTGTGGGACTTAGTTTCCCGAAAAGCTCATACACCATCTTTAGTGTTGGAGTTAACTTCCCATCATCTTTATATGCGCTTAGACTTGTCTTAATCCATCTTTTAATTATAATATAACAAGCAGTATTACAAGCATCACATTATTCATCTTTTAACCTAATTACGGTTAAGCATGCAATTCGCCTCTAGATTATCGTCATGCATCACATCAATGGTTAACATATTAAGTTGATAATAGGCAAACGTACACAATCTAGTGTGCTTCATGTAATCATGATCGTGGGAATGATCTAGGCTTAGATTAATAAAAAGCCTACATTCTATGCTTCGATATGGGCTACCCATGTTGGCCAATATGGTCGTGTAGACCAATATGGTCTGCCGGTATTGACCAATACGACCGTATTGGTCACTATGGCCAGGGTCACTCACTTTGGCCGAGAAGGCAAATATGCCATATCGAACATTCCGCTCTTTTCCCCTATTTCACGCCTTGTCATCTATTGATCATTCTAAATCATTTTCCTAAGTTTATTACCCAAAGTTGAGCATAAAACATCTATGGTTGTGAGAACATAAACACATTAGTAGAAACAATATTCAACATATCACAACTACCCTAGTTCATTCATTCATTTCAGCAAAAATATAACATGCATGATATAATGTTCTAATGCCTAATGCATAAGAACCTGAACATGAAACCTATTGCCTTACATCTTCTTTCTCCTTAATAGCATTGAATCATCATGATTCAAGTCACATGATCTTCAAAACAATGGAGAAGAGGATTCCCTTTACATACCTTGTAGTTATGCTCTAACTCCTTTTTGTCCTTTATTTTGAGCTTGTTAACTCCCTCTTCCCTAATTTCCAGCAACAGCGCTTCTCGCTTCCTTCCTTTGCACTTGAAGCTCTTTTTTCTCCTTCTTTCCGTGCTGTAATTCCCCTTTGAAGTGACTTTGGGATTGGTTCCTTACTCCTTGGTGACACAATCAAGGTGGAGAAGAGGAGAATTTGGATGAGAGAGAAGGTGAGGTCATACGAGTGGGTTTTATAGTTTAGATTAGTGGATTTTATGGTCCAATAGGAGGGAATTTGGTTGTCTATGTGGAGCCCACCATTTCCATTTTGTTTTTCGTTATCACATTATAACCCCCTAGAAATAAATTCAACCTCGAGTTCCCATATTGCATTATAAAGATGCTGTGAGAATTTCATTTGCATCTCATACTCAAGTTCACATATTGCTTCCATTATTGATGGTGTGCCCATGTAACTCTCACCATTTGCACGATCTTGTGGTGTAGGTGACGCTCATGATACTCCAATATCTTTGTTGGATACTCTTTAAATATTAAATCATCTTTGAGTTTCAGCTCCTCAATTTTTCAACACATGTGAGTCATCATAATTATACTTTCCAAGTATTTTACATGGAACACATAATGTATCCTCTTATGCAATGGCGACATTGTCAATCTATACATCACTCCTCCGACTCGTTCCAAGATTCCAAAAGGTCCTATATATCTTGGGCTTAATTTTTCTTTTCTACTAAAGTGCATAACCCTCTTAGTGGGTGAAGACTTTAGTAGAACAAAGTCGCCAACATTAAAGATTTCTCTTCTTCCTTGTTTAGAGTAGCCCTTTTGACGATCTTGTGCTCTCTCGACGCACCTCCTTCTTTAGATTGATCAGGCCAAGGATACACTTTGTACCTTGTCACTCTTAGGGCATGGGAAAATTCACACCAATTAAGGTGCGAGACAAGGTTGTTAAACTCTCGAGTCAAACTCTTACGAGTTTAGGTAAGTAAAACGAGTCAAGTCGGCATAAACTCTTAAATAACTTAGACTCTCAGATTTTACTAAAAAATAAATTTAAAAAAATTGTAAACTCTTATAGACTCTTATAGAGTTTATACGATTTTACGAGTTTGTACGATTCTATATGAATACACACGACTCATCATTTTGTATAATAAAATATTCTTAAATATTAAATATTTTGTTTTAACTAACCTTATTAACAATTATGAGTGATGTTCACAGATAATATATTATGAGTTGAATTTATTGCAACCAACTTTAGTGCAATTTTATCTTTCATTACTTTTTTAACTTAATAAATTATAAATTTGTTAGTTACTTAGTAGTTAGAAGAAATAGTTTTTATTTTTATTGCTTTATATTTATGTCATATTAAAGTAAAATATTAATTTTTATATATTTGATATTTAAATATGCACATAATTTTATATTGTAGGTGCATATTAATTATTGTATAATTTAATTTGTTTGGAACATAAACTCTACGAATTGACGATACAAATTTACGATACGAGTTTACAAGAGAGAAAACGAGTCTACTTAAACTCTCGAACTTGACAACCTTGGTGCGGGACTTAGTTTCCCGAGAAGCTCACACGTCATCTTCAGTGTCGAACTTAACTTCCCCATCATCTTTACGTGTGCTTAGACTTATCTTAATTCATCTTTTAATTACAATACAGCAAGCCGCATTACAAGCATCACATTGTTCATCTTTTAACTTTTTTTACGGTTGAGCATGTAATTTGCCTCTAGGTTATCATCATACATCACATCAATGATTATTATACTAAGTTGTTCATAGGCAAACGATACACAATCTAATGTGCTTCATGTAATCATGGTCATGGGAATGATCTAAGCCTAGATTAAAAAAAATCCTACTTTCTATGCATCGATATGGGCCGCCCATGTTGGCCAATACAAACGTATTGACCAATACGGTCTGCCCGTATTGGTCAATATGGCCAGGGTCGTTCACTTTGGCCAAGAAGATTTTGGAGCGACTGTACTGGGCAGTATGGCCATATCGAGCATTCCGCTTGTTTTCCCCTATTTCGTGCCTTATCATCTATTGATCATTCTAAATCATTTTTCCTAAGCTTCTTACCAAAATTGAATATATAACATCTACGATTGTGTATACATTATTCAACATATCGCAACTACCCTAGTTCATTCATTCATTTCATCAAACATATAACATGCATTGATATAACAGTCTAATGCATAAGAACCTAAACATGAAACCTACTGCCCTACATCTTCCTTCTCCTAAGTAGGCAACATGATTTAAGTCACATAATCTTCAAAATAATGGAGAAGAGGATCCCCTTTACATACCTTGTGGTAGTTATGCTCTAACTCTTTTTTCTCCTTTCTTTTGAGCTTCTTAACTCCCTCTTTGAGCTTTTTAACTCCATCTTCTCTAATTTCCAGCAGGCAGTTCCTCTCCCTTCCTTTACACTTGAGCTCTTCTTTCTCCGTCTTCTCCTGCTGTAATTCCCCTTTGAAGTGAAGTTGGGGCTGGTTCCTTAGCTCCTTGGTGATACAATCAAGGTGGAGAAGAGGAGAATCGGATGAGAGAGAAGGTGAGGTCATATGAGTGGGTTTTATAGTTTCGATTAGTGGATTTTGTGGTCCAATAGGAGGGGATTTGGGTGTCTAGGTGGAGCCCACCATTTTCCTTTTGGTTTATGTTCCTTTTCATGTCAGCATCTTGACAAACTGTGTGATGTATAGTGCAAAAAACATATCTTCCACTTTCTTAATCTATGAATGTAATGTCAATTGGATATAAAAGTAAGCTTCTAACAATTTGTGACACAAAAATATCGTGTACTCGCTGTAAATATACTATTTATGCTAGAATTTACAATTCAAACTAACCATCTCCACAAAACAACCAAGAGTGAGTTTTAATCCCTTACTCATAACTTCTGATATAAAAAATTGTTAACCTAATTTCAAAGTTTTTGGAAAGTAAAAAGTAGACTTAAAGTGAATATAACATGAGTTTCATAATTTTTGGAGGAGCTGAAGGTAATAGGAAGGTATACGAAGATTCAGCTATAGATTTTCCTTTAGCTCAGGTTTGTTCTACTCTTAAGTACTTAAATGGGTTTATACTCAATCACATGTGACGGATCCAGTTCATATTTTCTCAACATGGAGAAATGAAATATATCATGCACGTTATCCATGCTAGGAGGTAGAGCTAGACGGTAAGCTATTGTTCCAATCCGTTCAACAATTTCAAATGGTCCTAAATACTGTGGGCTTAGTTTTTCTTTCTTTCCAAACCTCATAACTCTGTTGGAAATATTTTTACGAAGACATAATCTCCATGTTGGAATTCAAGAATCTTTTGTTGATTATCAACATAGTTCTTTTATCTACTATCTGGTGGTTTGATTAACATTGGACTAGTTAATTTCCTCTCGCTACTTGTTCCCAACAAATGGGTGATCTACAATTCCTCCCATATAGGCCTCATAAGGTGCATGTCAAAATTGTTGTGGTAGTTGTTGTTGTAGGCAAATTCTATTAAAGAAGTGTGTTCGTACCAAATGTGATGTAAAACATGGAGATGATGCTAATGGGCACACCATGTAGTTGAACAATCTCAATGTAAATTTGCGTTAATTTATTGAGGGGTAATTCATTCTAATAGGTATAAAATGGTTCGACTTTGTTAATTTGTCCCTTATAACCCATATTGCATTATGCTCTTTACCAGTCCTTGGTATCCCTTGAACAAAATCCATAGTGATCTTGCAATTTCCATTGAGGAATAAGAAGTGGTTGTAACATACCTTCAGACCTCTTATGTTTTGTTTTGATTTGCTGGCATGCTAGGCTTCTTTATACAAATTAGCAATATTTTTCTTCATGTCATTCCACCAATATTGTCTTTTAAAATTCGATACATATTTGTGCTGCCTGGGTGCATATTATAAGGTGTTTGATGTGCATCATCTAAAATCACCCTTCTTAGATCTGTATCATTAGGCACAGATTTTGTTTTTGAATCTTAATATTCCATCTTGTTGTTCCACCTCGGGTTGCAGCACTGGAAGTTGCATACTGGAGTCATTCGCACAGTCAGGAACCTCATCCTCGGCCTCACCATCCTGTTTTCTGCCATTTACAGTTCCACCACCAAGACTATTGCGGTGATCAACCTCCTTTAATATCCAGCAAAGTAGGGGAACGCACTGCCCTGCCCGGAGGGACCCATCTGCCCCTGCATTGGCCACCTGGATCTTAGAATTAATCTGATTCTGACACTTGGCCATGCCTTCCACTACCTCAGCAGATGTTAAGACCAGATCTGACATCCCATCAGAACGTCCAGGTCTTGTTCAGTAGAAGCCAAGGGGAAATCTCCATATCACACTTGGGGTGGGTTGTTATCAGGTGCTCCTTGGGACTGGCCTCTAGAAAATGAGATTAGGGTGACAATAGCCTTTCAATTTCTTCATCAATTCTTAATATATATTTGCAAAATTTTGAATTTTAATGACATGATTTTTGTCATTTTTATTTTTGTTTAATATTGTCACACAGGATATTTATCTAATGCTGGTCCTTGTGTGATAACAAATGAAGAACCAGGCTAATCTGGTTGTCCTTTCATTGTCATTAGCAGCAAGAGGACGAGTTCTTGATACAACAATTAACAGAAGTCGAGGAAATTCTAGACAAGAACGTTGTTCACAATGCTGGCAAACAGGGCATTCTTTGAATAACTGTCCCTTTCAAGCTTGTCGCTCACAAGCGGCTCAATCTTATATCCATGACTCGAGAAATTCATCAGGTGAATAAAGTTGTCATTGTTCTTCAATCACCACAATGTTATATATAGATGTTGCTTTTTATGTGCTTCTAGCCTCTCTTTTTTTCAATTTCTTATTTGCATTTGATGGAATTTGTGTTCTAGTGATCATGGCATAAAGTAACATTTTGTCATCACTTTAAACATCTTTTCATTTTGTGTCGTCATTTGTCTTAGTTAAAGTTCACTGAGAAGTTGGTTAAAAAAATTTTGGTACATTAATATATTGTATTATCCTAAAAACTTATATAGTTTTGTGTTCCCTAGCAAGTGTTATTTACGCTAAAGCATTTCTAAATGAGCGTTAGTCAAATAATATAGTATCAATAGGTTGACTCATAAGATTTTAGTCACTAGCATTATAGGAATAGGGGAATGATATTTAAATATTTGTTGTTGTTTATAATACACCCAATAATTGTTTACCCTTTATCCATGCCCAAATTAGTGTTGAAGAAATATGGGTCTTGGGAGAGAATTGAATATTCCCTTCATTCCCTTTCTCTTCCCCTCGTCCATCCTCAACTTTTAAAATTAAAGAATTAAAAAGAATAGTAGACCCATTTTGAGGACAACAAGATATTGCTTTTTTCCATGCCCTTAAACACTTCAAAGGTATCTAAAATTTTTATTCTTGAGGTATCACGCCTTATATTCGGCACTATCCTGTTCCCTTGCTGCCTTATTCAGAAACATTTTGTACATTCTTGCCTCTAAAAGATTTCACTGAATAAGGTTTCATCCATATTGTTGCCCATTCAACTAATATTTAGCAGATTAGCTACAAAAAATGGCTATTGTTCATACTTTCAGATCAGGAGAATGTTATGTCATAGGAGTCGTTTTATATAATTTTGTGTTTAATTTGTTTTAATTACTCTGTTCAGCTATAAATGTAATATTTTATATTATCTCATATGTGAATGCAGATCAAATTATATGTAATTCTTGCGGAGCATCATGTCCACTACGAACAGCTAATACTTCGAGTAATAGAGGAAGGAAATTTTACAGTTGTGCATCTCAAGAATGCAACTTTTTTGTGTATGTAAAAATCTTAGCATCCTTAGTTTTTAGACCATTTGTAGAAGGGATTAGCTTGCATAATTTATTTTGGTTATGTTGTACCTCTAAAATTCTTCCAACTATTCAAATTCTGTGCATAATCTCTTGCCCTCAATCATTTACACAGGTTATCGAGCTCACTTTCTCTTTGTTGCAATAAACTGACCTTAAATCTCTTTATTCCCATAGGTCAATTTCATGCTCATTTCTTGCCATTTATAAACATAAGCATTTGTTGCAGAAAATGTCCTTGTTTAACAATCCATTTCACTTTTCAACCAAAAACTGAAATATCTATTAGAGTTAAATATGCCACTTTGTAGTTTGAACCTATGAAAGTAGAGAAAAGTTCATCCATGAACCAGTTCCTTTATATGGCTTCCTGTCTTATGCAACTAGTTTCCCTTTCTTGGATTACGTAAGATATAATCCGCGTATATAAGGTGATTACTTAATTAAGCTGCTTGAAAAACATTTATTCAATTTGCAAATGTACTGCTGCAATCATGTAAATTTCTTCTGTCGTGCATTGCAGTATTTGGCCAAGCTTCTCATTTTTTCGAGAAGCAATTACTGTCTCTATGATATTAATATTGATTTACTTTGATGAAATAATGAGATCCAATTTGAACTTTTTCTTGTTTTATTCAACTTGTATAGATAAAGCAACTTCCATCGGAAGTTGCATACCAATAGTAAAAAGATATTAGCCGTGATTATTAATTTCACAAATGAAATGTGAAGCAGCAAGCTAATGAGATTGTTGTGGAATGCAGATGGGAAGATAATCTGGACAATGGCAGAGTGAGAGAAGGTGGCACATCTTCTCATCGGCGAAGCAACAGAGGATCCTGTACAAGTACAGGAAGAGGCACTCATGGCCAGAGACAGAGAGGTGCATACGCTACCGGCATGACATTTGTATCCGCAACTGGTGAGCGGTTATCTGGTAGCTGCTTTGTTTGTGGTGATCCCTCACACTTTGCAAATGTCTGCCCCGTTCGTGATAGGTCACAGCCACACTGACAGAACTAGTCTAATTTTGCATTTGATGTCTTTCTTTCTCAATTGAATCCTCTGGAATTTTTATTTTGTTGTAAGAAATGCTCTTGGACTAGATGTCTCTCTAATTATGATGTTGAGCCGATCGCAGGACTGTGGGATTACAAAAGCTGTTAAATGTTTTGCACTCATTCTCAGTTTATATGCATGAGTTGAATATTTTAGCTGCAGGTTTATTTACATATTCGTTAGGAGATAGTAATACTATATTATATTTGTAACACTTCGAATATGGCATCACACATCCAAGAATGGTTCTCAGAAGCCGCATACAATTGACAATCGATGCACATAATAACAGCGGAAACGATATATTTATGACAATAACCTAATGAACACAACAAAAACGATTGATAAATAAATCATAAACAAATGTCTTGAACATTAAATACTTGTTTACATAACCATATATATATATATATATATATATATTTATATATGTATGTATGTATGTATGTACATATATGTAATATCTCCCATAATGTTAGCACGCTACGCTCTTAGGTCAAATGTTAGTCTTGAGCGATATAGCTCTTACATAATATAAGAAAAGACCTACTAATTAGCTATACAATGCCAGACTCACTAGCTCTTTACTTATCCTCGTGCAATCTTCTCGTTCGAGTGCCACAATCCATAATTCAAGTATATTTGCCTGTCAGATCTAAAGTAGGGAAATTTCTCAATGTAGAGCAAACATCTTATACATCAGTACTAATAAGGATGAATGCAAAAATCACACTCTATGCATCAATAACAATAATAAACAACAACATTGCATATTCCATAAGCATCAATAGCATAATGTTAATATGCTATTTAAGTATTTAATTTTAGCATTTTCAATGTCTTTCTATCAATTGAATGAACACCGATACACAATATCCATAGAGTCAATGAGTACACAAATTTCTATCTTGTTTATTTTCATTTGATAACTGAAAATTTATTTTTTCTTTTACTTCCGCAATAGTCCTCATACAATCCCTATTCAATACGAGTCATCCTCATTCGGTGTCAATTAATTATCATCGATTAACAACCTATGTTCAATTAAATGAATTACCATAAGCTAGTTACAATCATTGGCAATGTTTTTAAAATCGAACTGGACTAACTGATTCGATAGGTTCAACCACCAATTGGTCACAGGTGCAGACTGAGTTGATATATAAAAAAAGTTGTACAAAACTGGAATGAATTCGGAAGAACCAATAAAACTAGGTTGAACTAGGAATGGCAAAACTCTCCGAAGTTCGGGGATCCAATCTTAGTAATCAAACATATATAGGCTCGTTTGGTTTGAGAGTAAAAGAGGGGAAAGAGGGGGAGGGAAAGAAAAAATTATTATTCCCTGTTTGGATTGAGTTTTAAAGGAGAGGAATTGCGGGGAAGGGAATGGAGGTTTACCCTCCATTTCCCTTCATTCGTTTAATTTTTTTCAATCCCAATTTAGGGTGTAAAGGAGGAGAAAAAATTTAGACAGCTAATTTTTTTAAAATTATGAAAATATTCTTATTTTTTCTCTCTTTCCTCTTTCTTCTCTTTACGTATCCAAACAGGTTAATATTTTTTCCCTATTACCTTTCCTTTCCTCTCCTCCTTTTCCCTTCCCTCTCTTTCCCCTCCTCTACCCTCAAACCAAACATAAAGTGAACCAGTAGATTAATGCCTTCAACCTACATAGACCCAATTGCACACCTTTCTCTAATTTTCATCCTTGATTTCTATAAATATTATAATTAAGCCGCAGAAAAAGGCATTGAGCTAAATAAGTCGGTTGTGAACCTTTACTAAATTGTCCAATTGACTAAAGGGAGCAACAATAGCACGTGGCAACCTTCATCCCCGAGCATGAACATTTAAATCGTTGGGCACTAATTAAGGATGGCATTTGATGGAGACTTGGAGCCCAAGCAAGTAGCCAACATATTTAGAAACACTTGGAATAATGGGGTATGACTTGTGGCCGAAGGTCCTGTATTTTATATATCTATACGATCGAGTCTTTATGTTTTTAAAATAGTGTAAAAAGAAGTGCTTCGAATCATTGCTATTTGACAGTGGAAACTACATAAGGAACACCCCTCCTGCATTGGAGGACATCTCTAAATCCACGCTAGAAGAGAGCGAACCACCATTATCTTAGTCATTTGAATTTTTAGTTGTATTTATAGTTTTCCCAAATGTCATTGTCTTCCTCCATGGACTTCAGCATGTGACTAGTTAATTTCAAGGTTTGCTAAAGCCCGAAAGCATGAAGCTCAAACATCTTATATTTGGCTAAATTTGATTAGTTTTCCTTTACATGTGATTGTTCTACTTTGTTGCAACCATGCACCTTTATTTTATCTTCCATGTCTTCAACATCTCTCTCTCGTCTTTCCCTTATTCTAGCAACATGGTTCGCGCGTCACACCAAAGCCAAGTCGAAGGAGGCTTCTTGACAAATCAAGGAGGCCCTAGATAAAAAGAAAAAGGATCCGCCTCCGTGTCCTACCGCAATTAACTAAGATGTTGAAGACATGGAAGATCATCTAGCGGATCATGTGCGAGCACCAAGTCCGAGAACCAAAGTTTTTTGTTATATGGAGTATGGTGCACGGAAGTGAGTCAACCTATTGGAGGTCACCCACGCCATTTCCAGACTAATCACATCCTTAAGGAAGACACTACAATTTAAGACAGTGGAATCAAGATCACGGGCACAGGTAAGATCGATATAAATAAATAAATATGTTGCGAAAAATGAAGTTCATCCATATGAAGGGTGGCGTGTATATGCAAAACGAAGATGAAACTGAAACTCCCCAAGGAGGAACACGTAATAATCATGAGAAGGGAGAACCTCTTACTTCAGTTGTACCAAAAACAAGCAACTCCAAAGCCACTGGTAGAGAAGGCCACTTGCGAGGCAGCTTTTGAAGCACAAGGCTCCAACCGCCCCACCACTAACATAGCCAATGGCTTTCACAATGTCGAAATCACCACAACACCCGAGCCTATGACAACTACGACCACTCCAACGCCCCTGCATCTACCTCCAACGTCCTAAAAGATGAAATCCACAAGTTGAGGGCTATGGTGGAGATGTTGGTGGTCCAAAGTATCAAACTTATGGACACAGTCGATGTCATGAAAAAGAAGATCGGGAAAATGGTCGGCAGCAATGACAACGATTGATGGAGCATTTGTCTTCCATCTTGTTCAAACACTATGGCCAATGTTTTGAGTAAGTTTGGGGGAGCTCATGATAATTTTTTTTTATTATCCCCTTTTGTACTCTCAAAATTTGTATGGGCATGGTGTCTTTGGATTTCTTCCTTGTCTTTTTGTTTGCTCCACCACTATTGTGCTTTTCTTTTTGTTCTTGGACAATTTTGTAATCTTCAAATATAAATCAATGAAAAGCCCATTTGAACCACATTTGAAAAAAAAATAATTGTTTGTTTATTCGTTTTTTCATACATCAAATATTCATAGCCGACATACATAATTATCTCATGTTTGTTCTTATTCTTTGTAGAAAAAATATAAATATATAAAAACTCTAAACTGAGATCAAAGTCCAGACAGTCATTTGACACTTGTTATAATATTGCTTAGAACTCAGAATCCGAAAAATTAGTCAGCTTTGTTGAACATTCATTTTCTTCAAAAAAAAGTTAGAGCGATAATTTCCTTCATGTTTGTGAAATTCTGTACGGACAGAAAATCGCCGCACCCCCTTGTCGCAACCTTTGTCATATTCCTGTCAGTCCCAAGTCAATTAACCTACGACAATTTTATCAAAAAAAAAAGAATTAAAAGTACAAATCTGCTTAGGAAAAGGCAACAAAAGCAATATATACCAAAAGTCAGTATAGTTACCAAGTCTAAGTGTAATCCAATGTAAAATCTTTCACACCTCGAAAATTCCTTGAGTGTGGCATGGTTCTTCTACATTGGTGGTGTCATTTTCTGCCAAGCTTTGAACTTTAAGGACTTAAAATTTTCAAGCATTATAAAAAAAAGGAGAGAAAACGTAGAAGAAGTTTAAGAAATTAAATACGAGGGTCATAGGAAAACACATCACGTGGATGTCTTTTGTAAGTAAGTGAAATGATGACATCTTTTTTGACGCTCGCACCTTGTATTTTTTGTCGCACTTGTAACACCTTTTGTTTCCCGCCGATCTTTCCCCCAATTTTGATTCAATGCACACTTTTCCTTAATTATCATCCCTGATTTTTTATAAATGTTGCAATTAAATTTATTCTGTAACTTTTGATGTTGTTTTGGTCTTATCTTGCTAAAAAGTGTGGATAGCTAAATAAGGAAAGTCGGTTGGGAATCTTTCCTAAATTGTCCAACCGACTAAAGGGACTTAAATTAGAAATGTTGATACTTTTCGAAAGAAGTAAGTACCGTTGACAATCTCACCTCGAAGATTTGAGCCAATTGGAAGTAATATTTGAGTATTTGACACAGATTTGAGCCCAAGAAAGTAGTCAAACATAATTGAAAACCACTGGAATCATAAAGTAGGACTTGAGGCCGAAGTCATGGACTGACACTAAGGACCACATAAGGAGCGGAGCGAGCATCCCTCCCATATTGTAAGAGATAATTCAAATGAGAAAATCAAACCATTATTTATAAATAGTCTTTTGCATTTTTAGTTTGCCTAAATGTCAATGTCTTTCTCGACTTCAATGATTAACTCTTTTATTTTTAGTGTTGATGAAGTTTAAGGCATGAACCTCAATTATCTTATTCTCTACTATGAACAAATCCAATTAATTTTTCCTTCCCATGCGATTACTTGGCTTTGTTGCAACCATGCAGTTTTAATTGATCATGAATATTTTCTAACATGAATTTGTTCATCCTTTGGTCTCAAGATATTAGGTATCACACACAAGTGTAGCTTAACTTAAGGGTAGAGGGGCTTGTTTGAAAAGAGATCTCATCGCCTATGACGACGAGTGTGGCAAGCTTAGAGTATACTTTATTACTTGATTTTCAATGATGAGGAGTTTATTGTGAGAGCACATCCCCTTAAGTTAGAACAATGAGAATTGACTAGCGACCTCCTTCTATCTTGAAAAGGCATTACATGCAACAGAGCTGATCAATTAAGCTCATATTCGGATCCGACGAGTTCCTTCAATTCAAGCACAACTCTCCTCTTGGTATAGTTTGAGAGAGAATACCTATTTGTTGGGCTGAAAGGTTGATCGCGATTGAGGAGAAATCATCTTAGACACAAGGTGCGACCAACCTAATATGATGCGGAACAACAACAAAAATATTTTTTATCAATCGTGGTAGTGAGCTAAAATATTAAATTTCGAACTCACATGGATTGATGATGATGCAAAACAAGGTTGACCGAAGCAATCAACCTTTAAAATAACTAACAAGAGACGTATCTCTAAAAAAAAGGAGAACCCGAAGTTCTGAAGAGCATAACCTTATCGATTTATCATTGAATGAAATAATTCTTCTTTCATACACATGCATTTATAGAGTTCTAAGAATTAGAATTGTACTGACTACATGTCTGTAACAAATTCATCATTTTCAGAAAAAAATATCCTCAAACTTGATTTAGAATAAAAAAGAGTATTTGGAGGATGACTACTGACGTTGCAGGCCTTGCTATCTTGAATAATTTGTATCGTCAATTATTCGAAACAAATTATAACAAATTGCATTACAAAATATTTCATTGTGTGCTTAACAAGAGACTTTGATCCAAACAATCATAAAAGGTTCCACTCCAATTAAAACACTCAATATGTGTTGGACTAATACGAAGCATTTCAATCAATTCTTTTTTATAGAGAACTTTGCTTTTAACTTATCTATTTCTTCAATGAATTTATCTTTTTGCTCAACAAAGATGAGTCAACGGTGTTAAATCCATCACAATATAATGCACAATAACTTCATTAACCTCTTCGCAGGAGTTGATTTCATCAAATCCGTCTCAACATCCTCAAATAAATATTCTCCTTCAATATCTAGATAAACAATAATTTCTTCAGCTTCTTTATATAATTGATTCACGAAAACTTGCAAGTTATAAGAAACTAATGGAAAATAAAACAAGAACTCATTTTCGAGATATTGGGCAGGTTGACAAAGTTCCTGATAAAACACAAAATATCAAATGATGCGGGACAACAAAATAAATTATTTTGTTGATCGCCGTAGCAACTTGAAATCTTAAAGTTCGAACTGTCGATGATGACGTAACAACCAGCCTTTAAAAATAATCAACGAGAGATGAATTTGTGCGTGAATATAAGAATATGTTAAGAAGAAGATAATTTCATTGATATATCATTTAATGAACTAATTCTTCTTTATGCATGCATGTCTTTATAGAGTTCTAAGGATTAGAATCGACTAAGACTAGAAATGTAGGACTCTACTACAATTAGGAAAAATAATAAAAAAATACAAACTAAAACAAATTAGGACTCTATTTGATCATATTATGATTAGGAATTATAATAAAAAAAAATTAAACTAAATTAAAATTCTAGTGCTCTTAATTTTAATAGGACTCTTCCTACATTAGAAAATAATATAGAACTTATAAAATAAGCTTAAAAAAATGAGCTGAATGGAAAGTATAAGCTAGGACGCATATCAGGTTTGACTAAAATTGTCAAACAAAAGCAGACCCGATTGAAGCAATTGTTGCAGTCTCTCATAGGAACCCGAACGGAAAGGAAATTGCGTTGTTGATTTTGGAATCCACCTGAATATTTTTCTGAACTGAAAATTTATTATCAAGATAAAATTATCTCAAACTGAAGAAAGAGTAATTTTATTTATAGTCTACATAATTGTATTTGAAGAAGAATTATGCAAAGAGCATTTAAATTAGGATTAAGAGAAAAAAAACAAATAAAGATTCCAACTATAACTAGGACTTCTATTACTACTTTTAACAAAAACAAACTAGAACTCTATTGCTCGTATTATGATTAGAAATTAAAATATAAGAAAATAAAATTAAAACAATCTAAAGTTCTAGAACTCCTAGTTGTGATAGAACTCTCCCTACATCACAACAAGTCAAGAAAGAGATCAGCCAACTCTTATTATTTTGACATAAAGAAACATAAACACGAAACATCCTCGGAAGTTGCCATTGTTTTTCCAATGGTGGACAAGGAAGCATCCAGGGAACAACAACAAAAATATTGCAATCTGATTTCTAACGACCATCAATATTTAAAGATGTGAATGCATGTCAGGAGTTATGATAGATGTCGAAGAACAGAAAACACATCAAGAAGAAATGAATGAGATCCTAGATGTAGAACTATTGATGTTTGGAGAATAAATTACATGGGCCCATTTCTCGACTTCTAAAAAATTAAATACATCTTAGTGGCAATTAATTATGTATCAAAATTGATCGAAGCTATCCCAAAAATTAAAGGTCACTCCTATTTAGTAGAGAGGATGCTTACACAATTATTTTTCCCGTATTTAGCATCTCAAGCGCGATTATTAATATATGGAGGAAACCACTTTTATAAAAATATCAATATTAAGAAAATATGGCATTCATCATAGTGTAGCAATACCATACCATCCACAAACAAATGGACAAGTTGAAGTCTCCAGTGTGCAAATTAAGATAACATTGGGAAAATTTATTTCTAGGTCTAGAAAACTGGATGAATTATATGGCCTACAGAATGGCTTATAGAATGCCTTTTGGGACATCACCTTACAAGCTTGTATATCAAAACTCTTGTCTTTAGGTTATCAAGTTGTTGAATCAGAAGCTAGCTGCAATAAACGAAAAGAGGGATATACAATTAGCAAAATTGAGGAATTTAAACTACAAGCATGTGAAAATGCTAAAACTTATAAGGAGACAACAAAATCTTGGCATGACCAAAGAATTTTGGATAGAACTTTTAGAAATGAAGATCAAGTCTTACTTTTTAATTTCAAATTGAAGTTATTCCCTAGTAAACTTAAGTCCAATAGTTTGAATTATTGGTGGTACACAAGGTTTTCTATCATGGTGTTGTAAAAGCTGATTTCTGAACAAGGGGATACTTTTAAGGTGAATGGACAAACGCTAAAATTATAACAAGGAAAAAGCTACTCTAGATAAAGACTTAATGGTTTAGTCCACTACTCAGAAGTTCAAAGATATCAAATTTACTCAAAAACTTAAAATAGCATGTCTAGAGGAAGGAGACCCAAACTAATAAAAAATAATGTTTACATTCTATGTTTTTGCACAAATAACCCTCAGTTTCCTAATTCAGGTCATGTCAAAATTGTGAAAGTGGATTTGCAACGTTGTGATTATGCAACCTAAGATTCGAATGAGAGGAACCCCAAAACACTTTTTGTAACCTACTATCATCAATCTTATTATTTTCCATTTTCACGCTCACTTTAACCCCCATTCAAAATTTTCTCTCTCCCAACTAGCACTCTGCCACCCACAATCTCCTTACCTTATGCCTCAAAACTTGGTCTTCTAACCATTTTCTATCTACTTTCCACAATACCTCTAGCCAACAACAACAACAACAACAACAAAGCCTTATCCCACTAGGTGGGGTCGGCTACATGGATCATACGATGCCATTGCGCTCTATCTCGCGCAATATATTCGTTAATCCATGTTCATGAGATTTGACGGGGTTTTACGTTGGCTGTCGAGGCCTAACACAACCCTCTTCCTTTATCCGGGCTTGGGACCGGCTATAAACATAGGCGGATAGCCTTATCCCACTAGGTGGGGTCGGCTACATGGATCATACGATGCCATTGCGCTCTATCTCGCGCAATATATTCGTTAATCCATGTTCATGAGATTTGACGGGGTTTTACGTTGGCTGTCGAGGCCTAACACAACCCTCTTCCTTTATCCGGGCTTGGGACCGGCTATAAACATAGGCGGAGTTACAAAACCTCTAGCCAACATACTCCTAAAATTTAAACATGGTAAACACTAGGGGACAAGTTACAAGCAGTATTTGGAAGCCCAAGCCGAAGGGAAAAAAGGCGATCACATCAACAGACCCACTCGATTTTAACGCCGACCAGCAAGCACAACCGCCTGTTGAGCAGCCTATTTCGATGCATATGCAACTAACACCAATGGGAATCTTTTAGGCTCCTCCGCCATTGGCAAATCCCGTGTTTTTAATGATCAACCTCAAGAACAAGTATACAAGAAGGAAGGTGGTCGTTCACCATTCACCGAAGACGAAATCCAAGCAGTCTCCTACATTATCGTTGCCAACCACCTCTAATGAAGAAAAGAGCCACTAGCTAGGAAGGTCCGAGCTAGGACATCTATGCCAACAACGATGTCACCCACATCCCTTTTCGCACATGCCGTTGAAATCGCAGAAAAGCAAACTCACACAACGGATACTGTTACGGCTGCAACTGTTGAAGCACTGACATAAGTTCCACCTACTTTTGTGCCATCATCTTCACAACTAGAATATGCAACCATCACATCCTTGCAGACCAGTGTAGTCCCACCTGTTGTTGAAGTACCCTTACAGCAGCCCACTAAAGAGATCGCAACTGAGCAAGTCAGTAACATTGTAGCTCCTGATGCCAACACAACTGTCAAGCAAACAATTGTCCCTACCCGATCTGTTGTACCATTAGTTATGTGCATTCTTCTGTCTACTGAAGCTGCATCCTCCACCATTGTGACACCACTTGCTAGCCCATCGCATGATGAGAAAGTTGAAGACCAATTGAGCCCCATATATGAAGACTCTATCGCTCCACCCAAAAGTGACAAGCTTAAGGGTTGTTAGTATCTTGCTACTAGGGCCAGTGGACGAAGAAGGACAAATAGAATTGACAAGATTCGGGTGGGCGATAACCAACATGACGGAGAGGAGCAAGTCGGTGGGACAGTTACCACTTTTTTCAGAAACTTCACAAGGCGACGTCCACCCGGTGATTGGGAGGGGTTTGATACTGGTGTACCCAAAATTGATGAAGAAACTAAAGAATCAATATGCGTTAGCTTCAGCGAGAAAGAAATTTATGAGGCTATCAGCGACTTGAATGCTGAGGGCGCCCCGGGGCCTGATGGATTTCCTGTCCTCTTCTACAAGGAGTTCTGGTCGGTGGTGAGAGAGGATGTCCTTGCTGTCATGCGAGAATTTGAGGATGGCAACAACGGTTTTGAGAGGATCAATCATTTCCTCCTATTTCTCATTCTAAAAAAGACAGGTGCTGATTTTATTGAGGAGTTCAGACCCATCGCCCTTTCCAACGGCATTTATCTCATTATTGCAAGGGCCTTAGCGAACCGTCTCCGCCGTACGCTGCCAGCGATCATCCACCCTGTCCAAAATGGTTTCAATCCTGAAAGATCTATTGGAGACAGCTTCGCTGCTGCCTCGGAGATCCTCTCAAAATGGAGACGAAATGGAGATTGTGGATTTTTGTGGAAGGTGGATTTCTCAAAGGCTTATGATACCATTTCCTGGCGTTTTTGTGGCTTTCTTTACGGAGACGTGGCTTCCCGAAGAAATGGATTACTTGGATACGGAGATGTGTCACCACGGCCTCTTTTCCATTCTTATAAATGGCCGGACTCCTGGGGTCAGAATTCAACCGCAGCGTGGGGTGCGGCAGGGCTGCCCCCTCGCACCCATGCTTTTCACCATCACAGCAGATGTTTTCGCCAGGATGACTTTTGCTGCTTGTCATTTTGGAATTATTACGGGCTTTTCTCCTGCACCTACACCCTCCTTGGTTCCTATTCTCCAATATGCAGATGACACACTATTTTTCATTGAAGGAACGACAGCCGCAGCAAGAAGTCTTGCAATTCTTGTGAGAATTTTTGGGGACATATCTGACCTTCAACTCAACCATGATAAATCTAGTTTTGTGCCTTTTGGTACTGCCAGATCTTGCTCTCAAGAACTTCGAACACCGATTAGGAGCCTCCCTCTAAAATACCTGGGTCTCCCACTGACGGATAAACGGATTCTCACAAGGGACTGGGCGCCGGTTACTGACCGAATTGAACGCAGGTTACAGGGGTGGAGCTCGCGGCTTCTTTCTCGTGGTGGCAGGCTGGTCCTAACTAAATCTATGCTCACTGCACTTCCCTTTTATTACATGACTGTCCTTCAGCTGCCTCGTAAGATTGAACGTCAAATTGATTCAATGCGAATGCATTTCCTCTAGTAGACGAGCTCCGATGGAGGCGGCGGTACCCACTTAGTCTCTCGAGAAGAGGTGTGCCTCCCAATTGCTGATGGTGGGCTAGGGATTTTAAACCTCTCTAACATGAATGTTGCACTATTAATGAAATGGATTGTCCGGCTCATGGGACCGAAGACGGACTTATGGACATCGGTGATGGTTGCCTGCCATGGGGTAATCATTAATTGGGATCAAAGAATCATTGCACTAAATGGAGTCTCATCTTTTTGGCGTGGACTCATGGAGACAATGAAGAAATGCAAGAATTGTTTTCGCGCGAAGCTGGGGGATGGAACAAAATTCTCTTTCTGGCAGGACGACTGGACAAATCAAGGAATGTTAGCAGGACATTTCCCATGTTTGTTCTCTATGTCTACTGATAGAAATGCTCATGTTGCTGACTGTTGGCTGGCCCCATCTGACACAATTCCTGGTAACTGGATGCCTCCGCTTATCTCCACACTCTCTGAACAACGCCTACAGGATCTAGTACGCCTCCTTGAGATCTCCGAGCCAGCACAGGACAAAAAAGACTGCTGGACCTGGGCTGACGGGGCTTTCTCAGTCCGCAAAGCCTATCTATCGTTGTGTCGGACGATAACAATAACTTTGGACGAGAACCTTTTGATGGACTGCAAATTAATTTGGAAGGCACGAGCTCCACTAAAGATTGAAAAGAATCATGACAAAAGTGTACCGAGCAAGATGGACTCATGGCACGGACCTACGATGTAGCTTATGTGATAAACGACAATTCCACAGAGGATACCACACTCTTATTTTTTTATGCGAAGTGGCTCGCATAGTGTGGAATGAGATAAACTTCCAAGTGATAAATGCTGAAAATGATTCTGATTTCTGGAACTTTTTTCGAGGGGGCAACGATCAACTTCAACCACGTACATATAGATCCAACTCTTTCTGTGCTCGACTGTTGACTATCCTATGGACAATTTGGATACAAAGGAACAACACAATTTTCAGGCCCAAGAGATCCTATGCTGACAACATCATTAGGCACTACCAGACGCTTATTGGTGACTAAGGCGTTTCAGCCTTTTTTGGCATTGACTATGTGTTGCTTCCATGCTCCTTTGGCGGTTCCTCTATTATTTTTCTTTTATTTTCTCCATCTTTGTTTTAGCATTTTTTGACTATCCTCTCGTCGAGGATCTAAATCTCTATATGGTTACTCTTTTTCGGTAATGGAATCCTGGATGACTACCAACTTGCTAGTCATCCTTCTTTTCCCTCAAAAAAAAAACTTGGACGCTGAGAGCCTGAAAACATTAGGTCTCTATAAAGATCTCAAGAAGCAATTGAAGAAGTTGGGGACAAATAAGTTCTTTCAAATCCTAGGAAACATACAAGGACTTGGCTGCAGAATTTCTTAGTTCTCTCGCGCTTGAAGAGATCGATGATTAGCCAAAGATCAAATTCAAACTATACAATAAGGAATTCTCATGAACTCTTGAAGACTTTTGCAATATTTTCAGCTTTACTCTGAACACTTTCTAGAAGAACACGACATATAAACAAGGAGTTGTGTGACTGGAGAAAAATATATCGATAATCAAACAAGCAAATTTGACTATTACGTATTTTCAACGAGTCCTAGCTAATACCATTTTCAACAGACATAATTCTCAAGCCAATGTCCTAGAGGGTGAGCTATATATTTTCTAAGAATTAACTTGTGGCGCATGTTTCTTAATTATGTGTCAAACTTGACTTATAAAGAAAAAGGTCCAATAGTTATTGGTGGTCAGATTACACCAATAGTAGTATAGTGCAACTTGGATCTATCTAATGTGCAGGTGATGCGAGAATCCACAAATATTTATATCCAAGTAATGTTGAATATGCAAGTTATATGCATCATGGATGACATATACGTACTCATGTATAAAGGATTAGAGACATCACTCAATTACCAAATCTTATACTCACCTCAATCTTTAAAGGAAAGAATTTGACAATATTCTCCTAGAATAATGTTCTCCCCACAAAGCTGCAACTACATACGACAAGAAGAAAAAGACATCCACCATCCTAGCCCCATCGACCTCTACACAACTAAATGACTCAACCCTTGCAGATATCCTCTTCGAGCAGCCTAAGCAAATTGACTTATAGAAACTCGCATTGTGCATAACAAAGATTATCAGAAACTTAAGGGAGGAAATCTTGCATATTCTATAGAAAATTAATATTTTTATGTATGTACCCCTATGCTTAGCATAATAGTGGTCAATGAAGTATATTATGTTCCTTTAATGCTTACTTATGATCGATAAAGTATGCTACGTTATGAATGGTTTACTTATGATGCAATGATAAGATGTATTGAGGAACTTAGCGATGATATGCATGTTTTATCGTAAGTAGGATTAAAAGGTGAACCATGTGATGCATGTAATGTTGTTTGATGTATTGTAGTAATAAAAGATGGATTCATATATGTCTAGTGCACATATAAAATAAAAGGGAGAGTAAACACTTGTCATCCGGACCGGCACGAGTTAGACACTTCCGTGAGATAAGTTCCTAAATGAAAAGGATGGTTGCCAAGCTATGCAACCATCCAGATTTATTAATGGAATGGTGGTTACATGTGATTACAAGATTACATATTAACACTCCATCCAATCTCTCAGCGAGAGGGGGGGGGGAGG
>LTAE01002420.1:16148-34416 GCA_001647135.1 Pontederia paniculata | reverse complement strand
TATATATATATATATAGCGTGCATACATAAATTATGTATACACTGTATATATATATATATATGAAAAGTAGTTAAAAGCGACTAAACGTCCCTGGCGCTTCCCATTAGTCGTTAGATCTTTTCGAGGGCCATCCGGTCCGCACATAAAATGAAACAAAACTAAAGAGAAAAAAGAATCATGTCCGGAAATAAAATGAGCCCAAAATAAAGGAGATATATCTTCCGCTGCGATTTCGGAGTAGAATCCATAACAATATATAGATTCGATATAATCCAGGAAAAAAGTATATATATCATTACAACAGACTCTTCTTGCAGGATTCAAAATAAAACAGAAAGAAAAAAAGAAAAACAGATTGCAAAATGTTCATACTGGAACTAGGCATATGTGTCGTCCCCTTCACCCTCCTCTTAGCACCATGCAGGCGCTTCGTGCTTCTGGTTGCCAAGCTTCAGCACCTCCACCAAAGCATGCTGCATAGGAGACCCATGTCCCTTAGTGTGCTCAATCACTTGGTGAGGCTCAACTCTTTAAGCCTGATGATGTAACATATATTGCAGCAGAATAGATTACCGCTTCAAATATTCAGATTTCTGTTTTCTTTTTTTTTCCCTCTCATTATCTCCTGTGCAATGGTATTGAGTGTTTGGGTACTTCACATTTCGTTTTGCCAAAGAAAACCCTGCTATTATGTTCTTCTCTGTGATAAAGCTTACACAAGAACTTTCATGGAGAACAATCCATGGGAGTAGAGATGGACATTCTTCCATGTACCTCCCTTTTCTGCAACAATGGGTCATGCCCATCGGCAGTATAGAAATGATTTTTCATGCTGCATTTTCAAATCTGTAATAGTTTCCTATTGTACAGAATGACTTTGGTCTATACTTCTCCATCAAAAGTGACCAAATGGCCGAGTAGAATCTAACAACAAATGTGAGATGCTCCCTTCAACAAAAGATTAGTTAGGTAGCCTTAGATATCGATGGTACAGTTAGATTGGAGTAGATATCCATCACAAATTAATAGCACTTTCAGCAGGTTCATCAATATTCCTCGGACTGCTGTTTGCAGTTGCAACTTGGACTTCCAAGCAATTTTACAAACATAACGAATTGATAATGCTGAATCTTTGAACCAATAAAATCTTATGCTACAATAAAATCATGATATCACCTATTCATTATGTTTGATATATTTCAGTGAATCCGATACACAAATTGACTAGCACCTTCAGCAGTATGCATCGCTTAGTTCATAAGAGGACGTTCCAACCAAGTTTAAGTGTAAGATATGTATGACGTTTTTTATTGCATGCTGGTTCCTGGAGCATTATCAGCGTTGGATTTTGGTAGTTTAGAATGTGATTTTTTGCTCAAATTTTCAACCTCTCATAAGCTGGACGGGACCATCTTTTATAATTATATGCTTCTTCAATTTTGTGTGGATAAGGAAATCTTGTGTGTCTGGGCCATTTGATTGTTTTCAAGCGTTCCTCGTATGATTCTTCTGGGTTGGGCTTCTCTGATAAGTTCTGATAGAGCTAACTACAATTTCTGTTCTGAAATAGCACATGCATGGTGACTGCACTTCGTTGTGCATATGCTTTGTTTTAAAACTCAATTTAGCACTGTCAAAAGCTAGAATCTGAAGTTGATGTTAACTGCCCTTCATTTGCAGATTTTTTAACTCTTGGTTAACTACAGATGATGAGAAAGAGTGTCTGATATAATTAGCTAATAGCTACCTGCAAATGTGGAAGGACTTGTAATATGTTAACATGGAGTAATCGTTAGACTTATATACAGATAGCAAAATGTGCACCATCAAAATGTAAAAATAAACTCTCCTGATTAATAGAAAGAGCATTCTATATATATATAAAGGTGTGATCTGTGACCAGAATCCTGGACCGCGATAATTGGACATAAATTTTAAACCGTTTGTTTTGTTATCACAAAAGAATTGGAACAACCTTAAATTCTTTGCTGAGTGTGGCTCATTTAATTAGTTGTCAAATAGTCCTCCGATATCTAAAATTATTAATATTTATATTAGAAGTATAACTTTGATGATCCATTAATAAATAAAATAATAAAGTTTTAATATGGTAAAATCATCTTTATCGATGTGAATAAAAAAAGTATTTGAGAGGAGTCTATTATAAAAAAAATCATTATACATACAAGAGAGTACATTACAATAACGGTCTTATAGCTTTCTTTTTTTTCTCAATTTTTTTTGACGATTTTAAATACAAAGATAAGTCAACAATTTTGAATTCAAGACACATCAACAATTTGACAAGTACAAATACAAAAATAGAATATTAAAGATAATTCATCTTTAATTGATAACTAGTCAATCATAACGCCAAGATTTTATTTCATGGGGGACAATAAGAATGTATGATTTGTCTACTCACATGGTGTCACAGTGCTACATGCTGTCTCGAACCATATCCCATTTTCATGTGAAATGTCATGGTCCCTTTTATGGATTTGTCCACTCGCTTGCAGCTTGAAAATTAAGAAATAAAGAACTAGTCGTGTATGGACTGCGCCGTTGCAGCAAATTGATGGACACTGTGGACCTTTGCAATTAAATGCAAACCGACACCAGAAATCTTGCTGTGTGACATGTACGCATCATGTAATCCCCGCTAGATACATATCCGAACTTATATAAGATGTTTGATAGATGAAATATATGTAGGAAATCCATTTGAAGATTGCAATTGTGATAAAAAGCTCATTAATTAGTTTCTGTAAGCAGTCTGACTGATGGCCACACCACACAACAATTTGTTGATCAAGTAGACATGCATCACGAGGACATGAATTGTAACTTATATTATATTGAACACATAAATCTTGAGGTAAAGAATCCGAATGCAATGATAAGAATACATACGTCTGGATATGTACGTAGGTAGGTACACGAACGAGTGCATTAATGTAGTGTACCCCCATGTATCTCGCATATGGCCCCCATATCTTTTGAAGAGCTGGCAAAGCCCACAAGTATAGTGCTCTCTCGGCTGCAAGTTATATTATTTTAAAGGCAATGCAAGTATGTATGTAGCTTCCGAAGTGATCGTCGAATATATATATATATATATATATATGGTATATTAACGTGCATCGTGCATATATAGACTCTGAACCTTTGGATCAGCATCGCTTTCAATCTGATGGTTCAAAACACAGACAATTTACATTATTAAATTAAAATGATCATAATCCAAAAGTCCAAAACTTGTATATGCACAGTGTATACATAATTTATGTATGCACGCTATATATATATATATATACTCTGCATCGAGCTTATAATTTTCGTGTCTTTGCTTACCCTTCAATTAAATGTAATTGGAAAATAAGAATATGCAAGCTTAGATGTATGTGCATTTTGCATAAAGTATTAGGTTCTCGTACATTCGTCATTTGATAAGTGTACTGTTTTATTAGTAAGATATGTGGATTTTTTATTTCTCCGTGAGTTTCACGTATCAAACACATAAATGGGATTGCACACTCTCTTTCTTTTTCATGTATATAATTCAAACCAACAATGGATGAAGAACCATGAAATGACAAGAAAAAAAGGTCACTAATATGTCCATTGATTCCACGTTATAACTCTAACGAGTTTTATTTTTTAATGACTTAGTTTTTTAGAATTATTGATAGCATATTATAACAGAGTTCTGAGTTCAAATCCTAACAAAACTCGTATTGAAAAAATAAATTTTATTTCATAATTATTTGATTAAGCGTTAAAATACAAATATAAATATAGCATTTTTTTATCTGCTTATTCTTTTAGTGTTATTAGCAGCAATTTGATAATAATAATATATGAAAGAAGTAATATTTAACTTAAGAAAAATAGCAGAGTTTAATTAATAAATAACTTATGTTATATATAGTGGTGCACAACTTCACTTTTTCATCTTTTTACCTAAGATTCCCTCTTTAAATATTTACATTGGCATTCCATTAATTGAATCGTTACCGTTAACTAGAATTAGCGGTCATTAAGTGCATAATAACATGTAGTACACTTGTAGCATGATCGAAGGTAATCAAAGTCTATTGAACTTCGAGATAACTCTTTGAAAATCAAATGGTATAAAGAAGGCCACGGAAATGATGATTGAAGGACGAATCGCATTACACCAACATTATTATAACCGCATGACAATAGTTCTATTGATCTTAGTATTGAAGGATGAACCGCATTACACATCATCAATCCATTATTATAATCATATGACAATATCTCTATTGACCTTAATCACAAATTGAGGAATGTTAGAGGGTCAAGAGAATATCAAGCACACAAACACTGATAGTTTAGCGAAGTTTATATCTAGTTGAACTAAATTTACACACAAAAAATAGATTTTATTTAGAGAATTCAATAAAGGTGCTACTTAAATAAATAATATTGTTCTACTTATCTTACTCATCATAGGATGTTAAATATAAAATATATTTAACAACTTATAATAAACTCTTTCAGATGATAAGGTCTTATATTCACCGTAAATTTAATATTTTATTATAGATAAGATAGATATGATAGGTAGCAGTTTCATTATTTCTTTATTTAGAAAAAAATTGTAGACAAAATACTTCGAGCCTCTTTATAAAGGGTTCACATATATTTTTTTCGATCAATGATTTATAATTTATCAGTGTCCAGGGTTATTATCACTAGATTAATTCGATGTTCGGACGAAAACGATAAAAAATATTCTGATAAAATTAACGATTTCAAAATTGTCATAATTCTTTAACACTCTGCTTAAGCTCATTGATAGCGCACAGAATCACCTTTACTGAAAAACTATAAATGAAATTGCTCGTCGATATATCAGATGTGATACATGAAGATGGATGTCTTTTATAAATCTCCTCTTTAATTTTGATTCTTGCATTAATTAAAAATCTCAAGTTTAAAAAAATACAGAATCGTAAATAAATATAGCTATAATCAATTAAGAAAATAAATTCCCTATAAGATAGATTTTACTAATCTCATTTTAAATTTGGAGCTCCATAGAATTTTTATTCAAACTCTAATAAGCTCTGTGTTCAAGCTGGAGAATCGTGTATCATTCTATTTTACTCTTTGAATCGGATGAATTAGATGCTAACTAGTAACCTTGAGATATATCCAAGAAAGATATTAATATATTTGAACTTAAAAAAAAAAGAGGCTTGACGAACTAGGGACATATTGGCTTTAGGTTTGAATAATGGTTGGGAACATGGGATTGCATTCTTCATTTGTTTATGCAACCCTAGTAATCATAGCCTTGACAGGAATACAAAATTATACGCCCAATTTAGAGCAGCAGACAAGCCCAACCTAGCAATCATTAACCAACGTAGAATAATAAATTCAGATGCCGTCATGTCGGCTAAAGGGAAATGCCGAGTAACTGTTAGATTCCATATGAGTTCGGCAACGTAGTATTCAAAATATTTTTAAAAATTAATATAATTAAAATGTGTATCATTATTAGAGAGTTAAAGAAATTTAGAAAGATGAGTTAAAAAGATATAGCACTACTATTCAACAAAATCAACAATGAATAGGATGAACTAGTTTTTTATAGCAAAATTCACTCGTCATATTTAAGGGTGCAATTAGAATCAAGATCAAACTTTAAAAATTAATGATAATTAAGAAAAATATATGAGTTCGATAAATAAAAAATTAATAATGAATAATTTTATTTGGATTAATTTGAACCTCCAAAACTAATTAATTGGAACTTCCTTTGTAATACCAAAGGAAAAACATAAAAGCAAGACTTTTTTATTGTCACATCGTACAAGGTTAAATAATAAAATATGGTAGATACCTCAAAAATACTAATTTTCAAACTTAATACATCAAAATCCATCTTGTAACGGAACATGGAATGCAAGTGAACTACGAGCAATCATCACCCATGTCGTTCAAATATTTAATGTCGTGTGAGAGTTCATATCTGATTTTTTTCCCTATTAAAATAAATACTCATGATTCATAAAAAAATTTGAAAGGATGAAATTCGATTGAAATCTCTCTATCTTGCCTTTAGGCCATAAATATTTTTTGTTATTCCATGCTTGGGCCCAATATCCCTCTCCGATTGGATGGATTGTATTATCAGCATTCAAAAGAAAATTCATTAACTTCAACAACATTAAATGGGTGCAAGTAACAAATCTTCAGAAGAAAATATTTTATTTATTTCTTCCATACATCGTTAAATACTTCTAATCAAATAATTGCTTTTTTTTAAAAAAAAATGCTTTGGATTCCATACATACAACAATTAATTTAACATGGAGATTGGAGACTACACGGAGAATTGGAGTCGGCATGCAACAGGAATCTTGCGATTAATAATATGCCTAAAAGAACTAAATATTTATTAATTAAAAGGAGATGGATAAAAAAAGAATCATCTACTTATTTATTTAGGAGCATTAATGATATGGTCGCATAATATGATGAACCTTGCACGTGCCGAGGGTACGTGTGCCTCCCACCGGCTTCCCCGGCACATCACGTGCCCCCCACATGCCCAGATTAATAAATTAATCACGAGCTCATTTGGGCCTCTCTCCATTAATTACATGAAATAGAATATCATCAATCCAATAAACTTTTTTTTTCAAATCAATATATACTCATTTTTCAATACATTGTAAATGTGTATACATGTACAATTTACTTGTTTTTTTGTACGCATACATTGATACGCTACTTCATACAGATTAATTATATGATAGCATTAATAGGTACAGTCATTTTAGTAGTATCATATATGATGACTACTTGGTTATATTTTTGCCCATATTTATAGCCTCCTAAAAGTATTAAATTGATCTAATCACAATTTAAGTAAGGGGAGAAAATAATTCGAGCTAAAAAAGTTTTAACTTAAAAACTACGATAATTTTTTTGAATTTTCTTGTCAATCTTTAAAAATGGTATTTAAATCACTCGCCAAGGGATCAATTTTTCAGATATCTTATTTTGAACTGAACCCACATTATTTTTCAAAAAAATTAGATAAAAAATAATATTTATCATAAACAGTTTTCAAATATTTTAGAATTCAACCTCTCAATTTTAATCCACAAAATTTAACCATTATCGCACAAGATAATATAATGTATAATATTATGATTATATGAAATTATTATGGTAATAATAAAAGAAAGATAATTCAAATTATAAGTGAAAAATATATCTCTTACTTTTTTTTAACGTACCCTGAACTTCGATTGTACTCAGATGTTGTAAATATTTGAATATCAAATTATAATATGTATTTTGCATCTAAAGAACACATTATCAATTTATCCATTTTGCTCTTATCCAAAAAAAGTTGATGAAGAATGGAATATATTATATATGCATACATATATTAAAGAAACATATATAATTATCTATCATGTTATCAATTCGGTTTATTTTAATTATTGTTCTTTAATCTAAGTAGTTATTTAATATCAATTTCATATATATTACTCATTCTCATATTAGATTTTTGATAGTACTCAACTTCTATATGATCAGAGAGTGGAATATAAAGTTATTTTCAAAATTTTATCAAACACACTTTAAAATAAGACTAACTTAGTCAACATCTCGATATTTTAAAATCATCTTAAAATTTATAAGATTACTATTTATATTCCACAAAAGTAAATTAAGACTATTTTTAAAAAATCCAAGAACATAATTAAAGTTAGAATATGTTCACCTATTAAGTGAACATATTCTATATTTATTTTTTTAATTTTATTTCCAATCCAAACAGCCTTTATATATGTCTCAATCGAAAAAAAAATGAAAATCAATTGTTACTCCAGCTAGTTCTCTCACAATATGAACAACATATAAATGATAGAAACATTATTGTCTGTTGGTGATTACAAGGAAATGAATTGGAGGGGACACGTGGGACAGCTAAGAATTAGTAGCACGCACTCGTGGAGTTGGAGGACAGCACAACTAACCATCATCATCCATGATATCATTCCCTCACAGTTCCTAAATTTAATTAAGCAAAGATGAATTAATTAGTAGGATGATTAATTTAAGTTACGATGCAATTAGGTAGTAATTGTCGAACTTAAGTAACTCCCATCTTATTCTATCAAGCAATTTGATCGCTGAGCTTTCCATGTGTTCCTTCAAATTGAAACAATCAGGTGTCTCCTATTCGATTAAAATGACCCATAAAACAAATTAAAGATAAGTAACATGAATTTCACAAATCAAATTGGATTAGAGATCTTTTGATTCAAAACTCAAATATGACCGGATATATTTGGATGTCTCCCATATCCGAATTAACAATTAAAGAACATTCCATATATTTATGACAGCTCATGTTTTTAATCATTTGTAATATTTTTTCTAACCATCCTGTTGAATCTTCGAAGATTCAATTATAAAGGAAAATCATTAACCTAATGTGAAAAAAATAAAAAATAAGTTTCATCTCAATAATTATAAGTCTCTAATTTCTATTTTATAATACGTACATGATTAAAAAATATATTGTTGTTTAATGCGGTACATTATCCGTCGAATTTATTATAATGTTTATTTTAAATTTTAAAGAATATGAAAAAAGTGTCCTTGTTGTCACTCCTAAAATTTTAAATGTCACTTCTTTTTATCCATCTTTATCCTCCTATATTTTACACTAATAAATAATTTAATTAATCTTTTTTAAAATTATCAATTCGTAATAAACTCAATCATATAGATTAATATTTTATCCCTTTAATACTAACCAGATTTCTTATAAAAAAAATATTATTATTTATTTACTTCATTACAACTACTAATTTATTATTATATTATATTATTTATATATTTTCTTCGTCATACATTATAATATCTTTTTTTTATACTATACGTTTTTTACAAGTGTGTAAGATATTTTTTTTATTAGAAGTACATTACTTTTTTTATGAAATAAAGTATAAGATGTAAATATTTATTAACAGACATTACATCTTCACACTAATTTCTTTTGCATCTTATTTTTTTTTTCAAAAAATATTACACACATATACTAATCAAAATATATTTACTTACTCGCATTATTTTTCAGGATATCTAAAATTTGATATCTATACTAAATTTAATGATAAACAATAATAATAATTTACTTATAAAAATTAATCTAAATCACATTAAAAATCACTCAAATAAATAATATATTAAAATGATAAATACTTAGGTGCAATAAAACAAATAAATAATAATAAAATAATATATTTTTTCATAAAAAATGTGTTATTAATAGGAAAATATTATAATATATTGTTAAATATATATGTATATATAATATATATAATAATTCATTATATGAAGTAAATAAATAGTAATAAAAATATGATTAGTATCAAAGGATATATAATATTATTAACTTTCGTGAAAATATGTCAAACTTTGTGAGAAATTAATGAATAGTTTAATAGTATAGAATAAATAAGGGTATAATTGGTAAAAAAAAAAAGAATGACATTAAGATTTTGGGAGTGGCATTAAGGGCACTCTATAAATAATATATTAAAATACTAAATACTTAGGTTCAATAAAACAAATAAATAGTAATAAAATAATATATTTTTCCATAAATAAATCTGTGGTATTAGTAAGAAAATATTATAATATATTGTTAAAAAATATATAAATAATATATATATATATATAATAATTTATTATAGTGAAGTAAATAAATAATAATAATAAAAATATGATTAGTATTAAAGAATATATAATGTCATTAACTTTCGTGTGAATATGGTCAGCTAATGAAGTTATTTAATAGTATAGAATAAAATAAGGATACAATTGGTAAAAAAGAGTGGCATTAAGATTTTTGAAAGTGACATTAAGGATACCTTATGAAAAATATCGAAATTATTTATCTCAATTATTTACCTTTGGCCAGAGAACAAATTTTCAGGGTTTTTTTTTCTTGTTGAATAAAATGTACCCATTACGGTACATATTGTAAATAAACTTGAATTTTTTTTCACTTGTTCCTAAAAGGTTTTTTTAAATTTCCCTTTTCGGAATTCTTTAAGTGATTTAGAATTTAGTAATAAGAGACTACACAACTAAATTTGAAAGCAATATATACTATTGTTAGGATGCTAGATCAATATTCTAACGTTTCATCAGAGTTTATTTTCCTTGGATACTAGAGTTCAGGTAAATAAAAATATACATTTTTTTTCATTTAGTTTATGATGCCAAGTTTTTTTTGTCATTATAAACATATATTTTCCAACGTTAAATTTTTGCCATTTAATATTCTTATCTTTAATGTACTCAGATATTGTGAATTGGTGATATGGACCATGATATTGTAGGATCGAGATGGCGTCAAAAAGGGAGGGTAATTTAGTGTACTAAAATTTTCAACAATCTAAACTAGTTATCTTGTTATCTTAGTGAAAATAGTCAATGCATAGACTGTAATGAGCACAAATGCAAATGCAAAAAACCAAGAGAAACAAACACAATCGAGTTTGTTGATGAAGTTCGGCCGAATTCCTGGTCTACGTCCCCACTCCGGTCTTCTCGAACTTGAGACCTCCGGAATTCACTAAATTCCTTCTTCAAGGACGAAGGCTCCCTTACAACTTCTCCTTTCTTGCGAGGGCAAGGAGACAACCCCTTACACAAGTGTTCAGTCTTAACCGCACACACAACTTTCTTCTATTCTGGATTCAACACGCGAATGCTCAGAAGGAGGAACTAAGATTTTTTACTCAACCTCTCAAGTTCGCTAATTAATTTGCCAAAATTACTTCCCAGGTCTCTTTGGATTATAATTTATACTTTGCACAAACGACCCAATTTCTCTTACAAAAAAAATTAGTTGTTAATGCAAGTACAATACTCTTCACCTACCCCTCGGTCGTCTGCTTCCTCTGCTCTGGTCGACCGCTGCTTCAATGAAATCATCCATTGAACTGTCGTTTGGTGCTTCGATCATCCACCGTTCACCTTCGGACGTCCGCAATTCCGAGCATTAGCTTTTGTTCCTCAGTCAAGCTTCTTCGATGGTTCGCTGATTGCACGTCAATACTTCGGTCGTCCGATCTTGACTTGAACTTCGTTCCTTAACACTTCTCTCATCGTCCGCTGATTGCACACCAATCCTATGGTCGACATTTACTTCAGTTGAATGCTCTTGTCAAGCTCTTTCGGTCGTCCGCTGGTTGTACGTCAATCCTTCGATCGTCCGATCTTGACTTGTACTTCATTCTTCAACACTTCTTCGGTCGTCCGTTGATTCTTCCTGAATCCTTCGGACGTCCTTTTTCTCTTTACTGAGTACTTCGATCTTCTGCTCATTCCTCACTGAGATCATCGGACGTCCGTAGTTTTCTACTGACATTCTTCGGACGTCCTCTGACAACACTCAGATTCTTTGGACGACATCTCATTCTTCTGTTAGGTTCACTGGTCTTCCACTTCTCTGTTCACAAACTCTTGGACGTTCGATGTCTTCATCTGAATTACGTCGGTCGTCCGCTGATCCTTCGGATGTCCTTTCATTTCTTCACCTCAACTCAGACATTCTTCCGGTCATCCACCGTTTTAACCCCAAACTTTTCGAACGACCTTTCTTTTCGTCTGGAGTCACTCAGTCGTCCGCTCTTCATCTTCGGACAACCTTTGCTTTTTCCTATCATTTATTTGGTCGTCCACTGCCTATAACTCCAAGGCTTTCGAACGACCTATCTTTTCGTCTGAGATCTTTTGGTCGTCCACTATTTAACTTCGGACGATCTTTCATTCCTTCATTTCAACTCTAATGCTCTCTCGGCCATCCACTGCTTTAACTCTAAAGTTTTTGGACGATCTATCTTTTCGTCTGAGTATTTCGATCGTCCGCTCTTCAACTTCGGACGATCTTTCATTCTACTCGTCATTCCTTTGGTCGTTCACTGTCTTAACTCCAAAGCTTTCAGACGACCTCTTTTTCACAGAATACTTCGGTCGCCCACTGTTCCTTCTCGGTCGACCTCTCAGTATTTAGCTCTAATTCTTCAGTCTCTTTTCTTTACTTCGGTCGACCTTTTGCATCCTTAGGACGATCATTCCACACTTAGAAATTTTCTTTTCGTCTTTTCTGTACATAGGTCGTCCACTGCTTAACCTTGGTGGACCTATTACTGATTGAACACACAAAATCCAGTCTTTCACAAATACATAAAAAATTATCAGTACAACTAAATTTTCCTCATAAATTTGTGATCATCAAAATAATTTCGAGATCCTAGATTTAACAGATATTTCTACTTATGAGAACCTAATATTCAGACACTTGTTAGCTAGATTGCCTCTACTTATTTTCATTCTTCCTTTTTTTATTACACATGTATAGGATGAAAAAAAATAAAAGCGAGCATTGTTCATAGTATTTTGGTGTAAAGAATATTTCAGCATTAATTGACTAATTCAACTATGAAATTGTAATGTCAAAAATTTTAAATCCTCAAAACAAATGGGCTTGCGTTGAAGTTAAAACTGCAAAAAGTTTAACTTCTCCTAAAAAATCTTTTCGATATTCAATGTATAAATCTCTCCTTAGGAACTTCAAACTAGTAGCTACATTTTTAATGAATAATTATTTATCAATATTAATATTTTTTACTGTTTAGGTTGTATAGTAGGACTAGGACATATGTTTAATTTATTTATCCAATATTGTAAAAATAAATGGTTATAAACTATCCAATATTGTTTTTAGAAAAACCATATATATATATATATATATAATTTTTTTGAACAAATGTATATATACAGAGAGAGACGGGATCAAACTTTCCAAGGAAAGTTGCCAAGGATCATGAACATGGAAACTATGAGGTGGTTTCCTCGCACATATGCTTTGAGAGGACAAGCCAATATATGTCTCAATAATTCAGATTCCATGCATGGGGCATATATTGCCTAGCATAAATAGTGCACACCAATGATTTTGGCAAGTAAATAGCAAAAATTCAGACCGCACGACGTGACATATTTTTTTGTGGCTTTCCTTGAAATATCTAAAGATCCTGCCACGAAAACAAAGCATTCATGTACAAGTGCAATTATTTTACGACAAAAACTTGATGAGAAGCTCAAAAGAAGTTGGCTTTCACTTGGGACAGTTCAAAAATATGTTGCACATTGATGTCGATTAATTGGTTTCACGCCTCTTGATGTCCACAAAGCGATGAGATCATTTGGAAAGGACATATATCTTTGCCTGTCCCGGTTCAATTAAACTACTCATATGGCGGGCCAAATAGGCGTATAATTCAAATTAATAAACAAAAAAGGGAGAGGAGTACATTTGCGCGTTGCACGGCTACATATGCATGTTTCCACATTAACATTTTGATTAGAAGTACCTTATAGTTAAATAAATTTATTTCAAAATTATATGTATTTTTTTCCTAATAGAAGAAACAATTTTATTCATCAATAAATAAAAATGTCTTTTATTTTGTAAATGATATTTTTTCGTGTTTAACTTTTAACTATAAGTTTATCATTGAAATTTTTAATACCTGAGTTTTTCAGTTTGGATTGACTCCTTTTGTTTGAAATAATTAAGTTCTCATTCAAATCATTTTGCTTCAGTTTATTAGATATCTTTTATGCCCTCACTTATATTAGATTTATGTATTTTTATATAAACTAATAATTTCATACAAAATAATAATAAAAACACACCTGGAATGCGGATGTTTTTTTATATTTTAATCATATTATTAGGTTTACAAAAATGAAGAAATCATCTAACATATTGCAGATCACCAATGGACATAAGAGTCATTCAATAATTAGAAAAATAATAGTTTAACAAAAAAATTTAACAGTTTCATATGGAAGGATATGGTTGTAAAAATTAATACAATTTAGGGATGGAAAATGATAAATTTGTAATTCAGGTTAATTAGATGCTAAAGCAAACTATAGTAAAGGGAAGGAAATAACCCTTTGGATTATTCAATTCAACATCAAACCTTTTGAATGATTCAATAGCAGAAAAAAAACATTATTATAAACAAAACTATTATTTCTTCTTCTTATTCTTTTCCATGACTTTTTGCTTGCTGTGGGTACGTAAGTACACCAAAGTCTAAAAGTTGAAACCTTTAATATTACATCAAGAAACCCGGTCTAGATGCCAACCCATATTAGCTAATCCAGTAAGCTAGCTAGATAAGGCATCTTTCCTAGCTAGAAACACTAATGCATGGCTTGTCACAAATATCCAATCAAATTAAACTTCCGATGTTATTCCTAAATAATTAGCCTTTTAGCTATAAAGAAAGAAAAAGCTGATCAACCAAACAAGGAAAAAAATAAATAAAAAGAGAAAGCCAAACACCATCCATTCATCATAAGTAGACTGAATCTAAAACAGGTTAAGATTAATGAGAATATATTCGAACTCGTAGCATCGATCACATGATGATGATGAGAGAATACAATTCAATTCCATGATTGGAAAGCATATGCTGTGTTGTCCATCATGCACATATATGCAGCAGGTCAACAAGGAAAGTAAGAACTCTCCTCCATGCATCCACACTTTTCTTCTTCTTTTAGGGTTCTTCCATGAGATTATTAATTAGGAGACACGAACAAATAATTTGTGAAAAAGAATTGATCAAACACTTATATTATATAGTGGCCAATAATATATATAGTTTTATAATAAGAGGCCACTCCGACATCATTGTTGTAATGTTGTGCATGGGAGCGGAGATGGAGGAAGGAATAAAAAGGGGTGGAGTTCGTAGTAGTAGGGAATTATTTGGTGGTCACACAATGCAAGTGGGATTGATGATGTGATGAAGCAAATACTAAAAAGAAGAGTGGAATTAAAGGAGGAGAACAACAAGACTTCTTTTTTTAAGGGTTTCAGGGGAGGGAGGGAGGGAGAGAGAGAGAGAGTACGTACTGGGGCTGTGTGGGGAGTGTTGGCACGTGCAGGGGCAGCAGCACGCTTCATCCATGTGACGCCTCCGTCGACAATTGTGTATGTTCTTTCTTCCCCCATCACCTGGCCATGTGAAATAGCCCCCACTTTGGGTTTGGATGGCAACACCTAATGAATAATTTAATTTAAATAGTATTTGAAAGCATTAATAATAATTATAAATTAAAATTTCGATTTAATAGATAAATCTAATAAAAATAAAATATGAGAATAAAATATAAAATACGTTTTCTAGTAAATAATTATATTAGATTATGATAAATATTTTCTATAATAAGATTTAACATAATTATAATATAATATTCTGATAAATTATAAAACAATAAATACCCAAATTAATTTATTCGCAATAATTATTGAGATAGGAGAGAGAGTGAATTTACCGTGATATGAGAGAAAGAGGCAACGAACGGTCAAGAACAGTTCTCGTTTTCTAACGAGAATTGTTCTATAAATCTGAAAGTTGGAACTTAGAATATATCATATGAAAATTAGTATAAACTAGGATTATGTTTAGGCCTGATTGTTATTGTTAAATGCAGTATTTGAATATTCACTTAGTTTTTGGTATGTTAAATTATTAGTATTTGATTAATTTAAAATCATGATAAAAAGTATAATTATGTTTTTCTAATTAAATTGGTGGTTTTAAATTCAGACTAATGGTTCTTGTCAAATCTAGAATGAACTAAACTTATACTTTGCGCTCGTCATCTCCCTCCTTTGACTCAATTCGGGTGCATCTGCATCGGATGGATAGTTAATCAGATTTAGTATGGTTCGTACATGGATAATAGTCATAGTCGACCACTCCCTATAGTTTTTCTCTTTGAGATGAGCTTCTAGCTTTCTACTTTGAATAGAGTCAGGAGCATATAGAGATTAAGGGGTAGAGAGCATACCTAAGTTGAGGGGTAAAAGTGTATTTGTTCATCTATCTTCAAACCAAGAAAGTTGCTCAAAAGTGTTCTTTAATGCTTTTGAATGATTTTACTTGCAAAAAAATATCATATTGGAGGTTTGAGATGTTTTATAATCTTTTATGATCTCATTATACCAATCATTTTTTTGTTTGCACTTGAGATTAATTGTTATTGTAGCTATATCTTTGATTGGTTGTCCTATAGGTCAAGCTTTTTCGATTTGTACGTCAAACTAGTTCTTACAATTTGTGAATTTTCGACTGATACATACACTATGATCCAAATTATGATGGTTGCACTTTGGTTAGTCGAAGTCCCTCGATCGATCATGTATGATCGGTGTCTTCACTATTGGGAACCTCCAAATTTCAATCTTCTCAGTCTTGATTGATTGAACTATTCATATGGTTGGCTTACCATTAGTTTGATACTTGAGATTGTCTTCATGACTAATTGAGCTACTTCGGTTGGTCGGGTTAGTCGAGGTTCTTCGACCAAGTACATTGATCGGTCTAGTTTTTTTTTATAAATGGTTCGACTGATTAACAATCGTCTTAAAAATGTTTCATTTATGATTTTGAACTTATCTTAATAACACGAACATCACCAATTGAATTTGTTATCATGAATAAACTCTTGTATTCAACATTATTGTCGGGAGTAAATTTTTAATTTATCATTTAAATTTATATTGTTTGTCTTTTTTACTTTTGTAAACTTTTTATTTTTATATACAAAATATTATTATATTATATAAAAGTAAGGGTCATATAAAAAGTTCACTACTTAAGACGACAATAAATGATCCTTAAAATTATCTTTCTTTCTTATATTATTTATTTTAAACATTGTTTTTTTAAATGTAATGGTTTTATATTTGAAGCAACTAATAATTAGTTCTTATATGTTATTATAATATTATTTTAATCAACATAAACATGAAATTCTTATATACTTGTGAACACATATATAAACCCTTCAATGATCTATGAAAGTATTTTTCTACCAGTAATCGTTGTAGATTATCAGTAATCTAAATTTAGTCCATTAAATTATCATATTTATTTATTTTAATTTGGAGTTTAATGTAAATACTCCCGCTTTAAAGTGGTAGTAAAATGCTACCACTCTTACAAAGTCGTTGGATCATGAATCGATGGTGTCATAAAAAAGGTTCTATTCATAATTGATTCAGGAGTGGTTCGGGGTAGCCGTTCAATAGTTGATTCAAAATTCAACCCTAGTCAAGCGAGAGCGAGCTACCAATTCTTCCTTTGAGCGACATTGGCGTCGTTGCTACTTTGTCGTCCTTCTTCCATGCCATTTGCCATTGTTGCTCTATCATTCTCTCTCGCCTTGTCGCCGTCGTTGATGCTCCATCGAGTTGATTTAAAACTTAAAAGAATTTCCCCTTCTCTCTCTTCAATCCATAGCTGAAGAGCAAGAGATTCTTCGCCCTTCTCGCGATCCCTACTGAAGGCAATGTAGTTTACTAGATAGTAATGCAGAAAATATCTCCTATGTTCATTAATGCATGTTTTGAAAATTTTGAGACCGCCATGTATATATATGAAAGCCATTTAACGTAAAAGCAAAGTATTTGTCTAACTTGAATGGTCTTAATTACACAAGTATATATTTTACATATTATCAAACCTCAAACACATTTGTAAGCAAACCGGTTAACTTTTACTTCGAATGATATTTCATACTTAACCACAACCCATCCTTGATTCTTCGTGGAGTGCTCTCTCAGTCATTCGATGCTTAATCGAATAATCTAAAAAAAATGGTTGTTGATATAATTATGAGAAATGACTAATTAATATTTGTTATGCTTGACAATAAATAAGTAATTAATAAATGCTCCATAAAATATAAAGAATCTTAAAAAAAATAAGTAATTAATAGGGCCGGCTAGGGGAAAAGAATTAAATTTGTTGGGAGAGGATATTTATAACTCTAGAGTCCAAGTTTGTTGGACAATCTGAATTTATTTCAGATTTAAATTAATTTCGAATTTAAACTCTAATTTCTTTCTTCTTAGTTAAGGAAATATCTTTTGAGGAAATAAAATCTGATGGGATTAACTTTCTAGGAAGATAAAATCTGAGGAGATTAAATTTTTAAGAGATAAAAATCTGAGAAGATAAAATCTTTGATCTCCTAATTATGAAAATATATTTGGAGGAAATAAATATGAGAATATTTAATTTATGAGGGGATAAAATCTGAGTTAGGTTTGGAGATAATTGGGGATGAAATCTGGGTAGTTACATAATAACCTCC
>LTAE01002420.1:0-10835 GCA_001647135.1 Pontederia paniculata | reverse complement strand
CATAAAATTTTGGATAAAAGGCCGACATAAAACCAAGGTTTGGAACATGATAATCCAAATTCAAAATCGAATCAGTGGCTGATCAAGGATGACAAGAATAGAGAACATGATCTTAATCATGAATGACATAATCAAATGGATGAAAATCTAGATAACTCTAGAGCATGATCACGATATAAAATTAATATTCATAGGATTATGAATCATCTTTAGAACTCTAGGAAAATGATCAACTATATGAAATCTAGATCTACAAGTGATCCGCCAGAATACACACATGTTAGTCCATACGCTTGTCTCGTTCTTCGCCAAACTTTCCTATCATCTTTGTAATCATTCTCCTACAATTTTCCCCCAGTTAGGAGATAATCATTCATCAATGAAGAAGAAATTTTTAGTTTTACCTTGAGATCCCTTGAGTAAGGCACATGGAGCTAGGGCCGGCTAGGGGAAAAGAATTAAATTTGTTGGAAGAGGATATTTATATCTCTCGAGTCCAAGTTTGTTGGACAATCTAAATTTATTTTAGATTTAAATTAATTTCGAATTTAAACTCTAATTTTCTTCTTCTTAATTAAGGAAATATCTTTTGAGAAAATAAAATCTGATTGGATTAACTTTTTAGGAAGATAAAATTTGAGAAAATTAAATTTTTAAGAGATAAAAATCTAAGGAGATAAAATCTTTGATCTCCTAATTATGAAAATATATTTGAAGGAAATAAATCTGAGAAGATTTAATTTATGAGGAGATAAAATCTAAGTTAGGTTTGAAAATAATTGGGGATGAAATCTGGGTAGTTATAGAAAGTTTACTCTCTCAACTTTGCTTTCCATTTTCTTCGCATGTGAATTTTTTTTCATGTACAATAATGCGAATTTTTTTTCATTAACAACGTACATTGTATACTAATCGATCTATTATATTACGGAAATTATACAAAATGTTGCTCGAGTACTTGTGATTAGGAGACGTCGAACCCCGATATTGTAATTTCCTCGAAATTCCGAAGCCCGAAAAGAAAAAGTCCCAAAAAATTTAATAATGTGAAGGTATTTCTTGCAGGGGTACAATAAATTTGTACTCCCAAAAATGTGAAAATTTCGTTAGCAACTTTAATTATTCTTTTAGGCCTTATTTAATTAAAGGATGAAAGATAGAATAAGAAATTATTCTTTTTTATTTTAGCAAAAATACTCATTAAATTGATAAAAAAATAAATTTACTATTTAAAAAAAATTTAACCCTAAAAGATGATTTTTTAGAGATAAATTATTCCACCAAATTAAAAAAATAATTTACTCTTCTTCTAAATAAAATAAATACAATTATTTTATTTTATTTTATTCTCCAACAAAACACCCTCCTTTGGACCCACACGTCAAGCAAGCCACGGGGGCCAACATGTGAGAAGTGTCTTCTGAGACCATGTTACTATTAATAATTAATATTGGGTTCTGGCGGTTGCATGGCAAGAGTGCCCTAATCATTCACCAAATCTAGTCTTAGTCATAACGACTTAACATTAAATATAGAAACGGAAATATATGTTACCTTAAACTTAATGTATCAAACAAAGAATTCCTATTATGCACTAGTCATATAGATAGATAAATAAGGTAAACGATATCTTGTTTTACTCATTTCTTCTTTTTTCTTAAACTTTTACCCTATTTCAGTATATTCTAACATCTTCCCAATTTTGACTCATTTTTTTTTATCATGATTATCTTTTATAGAGAAAATGTCAAAAAAATAGTTAACATTAACTTTCTGTATAATGAGAAAAAAAATTATGTTACAATTTAATATTGGTGTTCAAAATGTCAGGAAGAAAGGTCTTGCATTCATTGAATGTAAAAATATATTAATTAATTGTTTTCTAAAAAATCAAAATAATATATTATTTGTTATACTTTAACTGATTAATTGTTTACAAATTATTTAAAATGGAATTTCAACTTTAGTTTTTATATTTAATACATTTTTCATCTTACCAATTAGACAAAGAAACACAAGAAAAATGTTAAAAGAAGACTATACTAACAATAAAATTTAATCCTTATATTTGGTTGAGGGTAAAATGGTCCAAGAGCAATATATCAAATGACATTAGTGTCCTTTAAGCATAAAATAAAGGGTGTATTCATTATCACTCCAAAAATTTTAATATCACTCTCCTTTTTTTAGCTATTTTATTTTTTAAAGTTTTGGTTATTAACATTTTATTAAACATCCATTTTTATTCTTCAAGAATTGCACAAATTCCCAAAATCTTCAAATTATTTTTCTCTTATTACAATAATTTATTTTTTATTATTCTATGTTTTATTTGGTTAAATTAAAGTATGTTGAGGTTTTATTTATGTATAAAATATAATATTATTTTAAAATATGTTAATAGAAAAATAATATTAAGTTGATATGTTTTATAATATAATTATTGTTATATATTTATATTTACCATAAAAGATTATATATATATAATAATAATAAATGTAGTATTTTTATTTGAAATGATCAATGTGAACATTTTAATTTTCATTGAAACTTTATTAAACATTAAATTTAAAAAAGAATGAAAAAACTAAAATGTTAGTGTCATTATAGAAAGAGAAAAAATATTGTAGTAATAAAAAAATGATTACATAAGTATAATTTATATATCATAAAAAATAAATTATTATAGTAAGATAAAAAAACTGCAAAATAAGAAAAAGATATGATGAAGTTTTTTGAAAAAAAAAAGTTATGTAAACTTTGAAAAATGAGGATAGATGATTCCGATAATGAAAAAAATTAAAGATGGAATAAGTAGAAGAGGAGTGATATTAAAATTTTCGGGGGGACAATAATAAAAAGCAGCCAAAATAAAATTGAGTAAAATCTTTTACACGGGTGTTGAATCATTTTTGCAACTACAAGGAAAGTTGGTGATGGTGAGAGGAGAGGGTGTTAGTGGGGGTCCTAATCAATGTGATTTATGGCGTGCTGGTGCACAACGGGACACAATGATATGGGGAGTGAGCAATGGAACGAACGCAGACACAGTGGATGGGCATCTGAATTGTGTGTTCCCTTGGGATCCCATCTCCTATGGACACTCAAAAACCTCCCCAATTATTGCACGACTCATACACATGAATTGGTTACCTTGTAATGGCAATCATGAGGGTTGCGTTTACAGGTCCCTCTGCCAACTTGTCCAATGACGAGAGAGAGAGAGAGAGAGAGAGAGAGAGAGAGAGAGAGAGAGAGAGAGAGGCATCCTTTTCTACGAACAGGAATTGGTGCAAATCGTCCGTATACATCACCTCAATAAATGCACGAGATACACGAATCCATTTTGCATCTGCCAAGAAAGACTCGATGCTGAGAGCAATCAAATGCTAGGGACAAAATGGTTGCACTGGCGAAACCCATGGGCAATGGCAACAACTACCAGGACATGATCAGAAAAGTTACATATAATTCATTCTAAATTCTTATTTGAGTTCGATTACACAAGTATTTAATTAACTTCGTACTAAGCATACAACATGATTTGATTGAGGATAAGGTATCTGAGGATGGAAAGTTTTTTTTTCCTTTTTTGGAGAAAAAAAGTTTTACCACATTTATTTTTAGATTATCCATTTTCTTTCTACCCCAATTACAAATGATAAATATGTAAGGTATATGATATATTTGATTTGATGTAATTGATGATAATTAAAATTTTAATTATCATAAATATGAATTTTATATTTGATTTGATGTAAATATGACTATAATAAATAATTATATTTAAAAGTTGTGTCGAAAATATAATTACATATAAGTGCATTTACATCAAAAATAAAAATTAAAAATAAAATAATAATTTTAAATTTTATTTATACTTTATTTATTTATTTATTTATTAATATATGATAATATTTTAATTTTAATTAAATACTTTTATAAAATTTTAATTTTAATCAACATAATTTATTTTTAAAAATCTCATTTATATTTATCCAAACTTAAGAAAGATATTTTTTTTGTAAATACAAATTATATCAAAATCTTTAATTATAATATTATATTTCAAAATTATAATTATATTAAATTAAACTACCTCATAATATTTTGTTTTCTTTATTGTTAGACTGTGTGATATTTTCTTATTAATTATGATAGTTGATATTCTCTTTTTTTCTCGAGGAAGAATCACGAGGTAGAGAATTTATATCTGATTATTGTCATGAAGATGCTATACGAGTATACGGCATGTGATGCTACTTCTTCCTTCAACTCATAATTATATAACTCAACGGTTGGAATGATGAAAAAACTTCGAAATATGAAACTTATTTGTACTTATTTTCGACTATTATTTATGACAAATTAAATGAAAAAAAAAGATTTCCTTCTGTATAGCACAAAGTATACTGCATAAATTTAATGCCAAATTTCAACCAAAATTTTAAAATAAGTTATTGAGAAGAACAAGAGCAGTCAACGGTCAACATGAGGAAGTTAAAGCCAGTTCAGGCTTGTGAAGCCGAGTGGCGCGCGTAGCTGCTGCCCTGCCCTGCCCTGCACGAGAGCTTTTTTGGAGCCTTTTAATAGCAATAACCAGAAAGCCAGAAATCCCATCTCATCTCACCTTGCCTAATTTATGCTAAAATAAATGCATTTCTTTTCTTTTGCATAAAAATCGGTATTTTCAAACATATAATAAGTTTCAAAAATATACAAATATTTTTCAGTAACTAAAAAATAATAATAAATTTTAAATATACTGTCCTTAATTATCATATTTTCTTAAATTTAATCTTTCCATATGTTCTTATCATACTTAATTAATTAAGAAAAAATGTGACCGCACAATGCTGAGTATTTATTTGCTAAATATTTTGTTTTAATTTTGTGTGCATATTATTTTTCTTCTTTTTCTTTTCAAAGTAATGACACATTAATTCAAGTTTAGACCAATCAAAGGACTAAAGAAAGAAAAAGACGGGTGAGAAAAAGTAAATGGTAAGTAATGAGTGTGCATGATTGCCATAATTGGGGGAAGCCTGACACAAGTCATCATTGAAGTTGTAATGGCATGACGACAAAGGCAACCCATCTCTCTCTCTCTCTCTCTCTCTCTCTCTCTCATATCTCAAACACCCTCCCCCACATGCATGCATCCACACGCACTATTTATTACATCTCCCCTCCCCTTCCCTTCCAATCCTCCTCAAAACTCTCCTCTTTAGCTCCGTATCCAAGTTCCAATTCTCAAACCATCTCAAAATCCTAATCTCTTTCTCTCTCCTTCATCTATAAGCTTGTAAAGGCTGAAGGGACCTAAAGCTAACAAAGGAAGAGAAAAAGGATTGAAGGTTGATAGGTAGCTTGGAAGGAAGGTCTAAAATGATGATGATGGAAAAGGAAGACCTGCTGGGTCTAAGTCTCAGCTTGACCTCTTCCTCCTCCGCCACCTCCATCTCACCTCATCAGCTCACACTCATGCCCTCCTCTTCTCCTGCAACTCCTCCACTTCTCCACCCATTCACATTCTCCTGCCCTCAGAAGCCCCTATGGAGCACTGATCTCCTTCTCTCTCGTTCAGGTACGTGCTTTTGTTTTGTTTCTTGAATTGATTCCTGCAAAACGTGGGGATATGTGTGCCGAGTTTGACGATGAATGCTGATGGTTACCTCCAGATAAAAGGATGCCTTCGCTGGATGCATGCGGAGTGACAGGAGAAGCTGTCAGGCCTCTGCTAACAGGAATCGACGTGAACCGAGCGCCGTCGTACGGGGTGGCGCCGGCGGCGGAGAGGGACAACGAGGAGGATGCGGCTGGGGCGTCCTCCCCCAACAGCACAGTCTCCAGCGCGGCCGGCGCCAGCAAGTCGGGCGAGCGCGACCGCTTCGGCCACTGCATCATCGCGGGTGCCGGGGACGACAACGACGCCGAGCGGGCCTCCTCTCGAGGCCCTGCCAGCGACGAGGAAGACGGCGAGGGTGCCCGCAAGAAGCTCCGACTCTCCAAGGACCAGTCGGCGGTCCTCGAGGACAGCTTCAAAGAGCACAACACCCTCAACCCTGTGGGTATCCTCTCTTTCGCCAGTTTCACTAGTGGTAGTACTCGATTCATGTTACAATGACCCTGAAAATTTTCTCTTTATCTTGTTCTTTGGCAACAGAAGCAGAAGTTGGCATTGGCTAAGCAGCTTAATCTGCGACCAAGACAAGTAGAGGTCTGGTTCCAGAACAGAAGAGCAAGGTATTCGATTCCTCCATGCTTTCATTATGATGGATCTTGCGAAAAATATTATATGCTGATGCCAAGTTTCAATTTTTCCTTGTTCTTACAGGACAAAGTTGAAGCAAACAGAGGTCGACTGTGAATTCCTCAAGAGGTGCTGCGAGAACTTGACGGAGGAGAACAGACGGCTGCAGAAGGAGGTGCAGGAGCTGAGAGCCCTGAAGCTGTCTCCACAGCTCTACATGCACATGACACCTCCCACCACCCTCACCATGTGCCCATCCTGCGAAAGGGTTTCCAACTCCGGCACCACCACCTGCACGGCCTCCAAGTCATCGCCGCCGGCGCCGGAACACCACCAGTTCCTCCTCCACCATCGCCCCGTGACCGCCCCATGGGCGCCGCCGATTCCTCTCCATCCACAGAGATCTTAGCCACTTAGTTTACAAGTAGACTCACAGGAAAGAAAGAAAGAAAAAAAGAAGAAGAAAAAAAAGGAACTACTGTTCAGAGTTCTTCGTCACCATAGACATGGACATGCGTGACGCCGATTGCTGGATTTTCCCGTCGATTACACGGTGGGATACTGAGTGGATATTGGAGGATATGCTTGTCGTCAGCATGTGCTGGTGCTTGCGATCATGTCCATGAATGAGATGGGTGATAGTGTTGGCTTTTTTTCCTTGTAATTTGGCTGTGATGATGAGGGTTGATGGCGAAAGAGAGAATCCTGTCAGCTTTTTCTTTTTTGTTGGGGAATACTTCAACTCACATTTCTCTTCCTGTAATATTTTTTTTCCTTTTTTTTTGGTAGCCTTCAGATCAAAAGCTTTAGACCAGTTCAAGCAACAAAGGCCTTTTTAGATTTCTTTTGTTGTTTTAGATTGTACTTATGGAAAAATGAATAGATATCTCTGCACCCTCTGAGATAACATATGTGTGTCAGAAATGCCAAGACTGATGTGCATGAATGTTCAGATCTGTATATATTGATTACTTTGCTGAACATTAATCATCATCATCATGAACGATTCATTCTTGTTCATGATTATGACTTGATAGCTGTATGACTGACTGCTCTGTAATGATCTCTACCTGCTGCATGCATGTGGTTTTATGCTCCGGGATACATGCTGAAACAGTTGTGAGTGTGTTGGTTTCTGATGTGCACGTTGAGAAGGATGAACTAATCCCAAATCCTGTGCAGGAAAAAAAAAATGTTAGATCCATATCATTGTGACCCTCCTAATCATTAGTTTTTTTTTATAGATCTGGGAAAGCTGACCACTGCTCTGGTAGGAGTTAGTTCAACATGCCATTCATGATCTGAATAAATCAAATCCACAGTTAGATTTAAAGAGCAGCCTATGCGTGGCCAGGGGAACATGTGAGCCATCCCTTTGCCCAAAACCACGCGGACAGCATGCCATGACCTGGGGAGCAAAAGCTGGGAGCCTGTGGACTTAGAATAATGGATAAAACTTGGACGCCCTGCAGCTGGCTTTACTGTGCTTTGGCTTTTGTTCTTCTTCTTTTCTTTTACTTAATTGTGTGTGACCATGATACTTGTTTTAGGAAGACAGACCGGGGGCTCACGTGGACAGCAGCTGGTGTTGTTCAATCCGAGGAAAATGGACGCACTATTTAAGATTCCCAAATCTGTCTGCCTGTTGCTGCTGCTTGAAGCATTTTGAACTCCATCATCTCCACGCTTGCTGTGATTCTTTGTTATCTGAAGCCCTTGGTTTGAAAGAGCTCGAGGGAGAGAAAACTTTGAGGGTGTCAAATCTTTCCTGGAACAGAGATGGCATGGTCTGATTGATTGATGGATTACAGCAAATTTCCCATCTTTATGAGCAAACTTTAATGTCAGCAGTTTGAGCAATGCCACTGGTGTTCAGTATCAAAGGATATGAGTGATATGCACTTGCTATCTATCACGCAAACAGAACGGATTCCGCCTAAAAGTGACCAAAAGGTGGATGGAATAATACACAGTTTGAGCGTGCATGCTGCAGCTGAGCTGTTTTTGACTAAAAAGCTCTCAACTGTTTTAATATTACCAGATGCCTGTTTAACCATAATGGTTGAACAGTGCCATCATATTTCTTAATTTAATATTTATTTCTTATTTTGCAGTGCAGGGTGCCAATGGAAGCCATTAATGATGGGCACAACATTTAGATATATAGTCTTTAAGCAAGTTCAAGATTTAGTCTGTCAGTAGCCATTTTTTTCTAGGTTCCTGGAGACATTTTTTCCACCAAGGAAACATAATTTGGTCCTTGGTCCTTGCTTATCGCGCCAAAGGAAAAAAAGAGCTGTGGACATCATCTGTTAATTATGCCATTGGAAATGCTTCAATTAAAGATTTCTTAATCTCCTGAATACCTGAGAATTAAATGAATTTTCTATGTAAAAAGTTCTGTAAGTTAAATACCTGTGCAATGTCTGCAAGAAAAGTTCAGGATCTTGCATTTATGCAGTTGAAGAGGTTCAAATGATCAATAGCTAAGAACATGAGATCGTTTTTTCCACGGCTTTCCTGTATATTTCTAGACTGTGGTTCTGGTAAAAGCTCTGTAAGGACTATAAACACATCAAGCTGACTTCCTGAACAGTGTGGCGATCTCATTGGATGGAGGTCTAATTTCCTGGCCGAAATCAGAGATCAGCATCTATTAGAATGTGTACATGTCCAGCTATAAAGTTATTACAACTTGCAAATACATAGAAACTGCATGGCCAGATGAGACTCCTTTTCCAAAAGTAACTAGCTAAATGACTACAATCATGTCCTAGTCCTTAGGATCTCTCTCTCTCTCTCTCTCTCTGCTAAAGCGTTAGGCACATACACGTACATGATAATCCGTACACCATCATCCAAAGAAAATAATGATGTACACACTGGACTAAAGTAAATTTCGCCTTGGATTCGTCAAAGTTTATTCATCAATTGAACATATATTTTATTTTCATCCGTAAGATAGTCAATAGATACACATCTTAATAAAAATGTGATTCAATAATTGCATTAAAAAAACGCTTATACTAATAGTCCAATATTTTAGTTTAATGCAATACATAAATATATTATAATCATATATAGCTTTATCTATATATGTCATAAGTTGTGGATAATGTTGTTTACTCATTCCTGATCAATAGTTTGTTGTTCATCATTTGATGGAGCAACGTTTAAATACTGAAGAAAAAGATTGTTACACATTTTTTTGCTCAAGGAAAAGCTAATTATCTATTTATAATGGTAAATAGTTCAGAGTTGTCGACAATTGAGCTAAATGTATGAGTTGTTGTTCTTAAGAACTTTAACAGTTTGTTGATTGTAAAATGTAGGCCATCGGATCAAACTACCAACACAATTAAGTTTACATAAAATAATACTCAATTGGGCATGATCATTTGTCATTCACTGTCAAATGGTATCCGAGAACTTTTTTTAACACTGAATCTATTCATTTCGCCGTGAAGGAATAGAATATTAAATGGTATCACCTCTTTTAAAAATAATGCTCTTTAACTTTTAAATTTTGAGAAGAAACAATAAGGGATTTTGTTAGATAACAGGCACAATACTTATTTTGGGCCTTCCAAAACCTTAATCCCAAACTGTGAATGGTAAACACACAGGAAGGTTGAATGATGGTTTATTTAATGGGCTTGGGCTATGCAACTCTTACAACGAACAACCGCACTTAGTGCGATTTTTCTCAGCAAGGAAATGGAGTTAGTAAATTATGATGGAAAATAATTGGCCAATCGACTGAATTTTGAAATTTATGTATCAAAATAATTTTTTTACGCTTTCTATTTCGAATTATAGCAATACTAAATACAAATTGTTACGAAAACAAGTTCATAATTCATGGAAATTATGAATATATAATGTTATGTACTATTTTTTTTACGTATGTGAAACTATGATTAAAATTAAGTTATTTTATAAAGAGGTGTTTGACAATCATTTTCATCCGATAGAAGTAAATAAATTATCTCACGGACCTTTCCTCTGTTGTCCTGGCGGCCATTCCACAAGAGATCTACTTTTTTTTACTTGTCAGCACGAGTTACTTTTTTTATCTATATGTGAACTTATGCCTCACTTTTTTTTGTCCTTGCTACTGCTACATCACATCTTTCTCAGGCTGATGCAAATAATTTGTGTGCTATTACAAAGTATTTACCAAACACTCTATATATTATTTTTATGTTGAAAAGAAAACTGTAGTAATGCATTTTTCAAAAAATACATTACTACAGTTTTTCAAAACGCTGAAATAAATTATAAAATATCCAAACAGGGTCTGATGCATGCATTTTACAACATATTTTAGGGCCTGCATTAGGCATAATTTTGAGTCATTTTGGCATTGCATGCATCTATTTTAACATTTATTTGTTTAAATTATTTCAAGTCATGATTCTACACTTGTTGGTGATTATTTTGCAGAAAATCAACTGAAAAGGCTAAGTTCTGGAATCAACCAACAAAAGCGCATTTTTGGAGCGAAGGAAATCAATTTTCAGAACCTATCACGGGCCGTGACAATACATCACGGGCCGTGATGAAGTTAAAATCAGCCGTC
>LTAE01002419.1:29214-44157 GCA_001647135.1 Pontederia paniculata | reverse complement strand
AACATATCAGATTTTATATTATGAAGATGATTCAAGTCAAGATGGAGATTTATTGATAATACCTTGGATCTTAACCCAGTGGAAACTCATATGACCCCTTGCACATCACAGTCGTCGAATATTTGAGGCGACGAAGCCGCCCGTCCCATACGGGGGTCTCGCTTAAGGATAGAGAGTATCTTTCAACTTCTAATCTTGAGATTGCTTCCATCTTGGCTAGATTTGTTGAGATTCCTTGTTTTGAGACAATGTGTTTGAGGAATATGATTTCTTATAATTAGAATTAATACTTGGACATTTTGGTGTTGAGCTTGTTTTTGCTTAAAATATCTAACACTATCATCAGGTGCTCTCTTTGTGGTTTTGGGATCTCGAGGCATATCAAGATGTCATCCACATATAAGATGAGAAGTTGATCTAAATACGATCTGAACATCATATTCATGAGATCCATAAAGGTTGCAAGATCATTCATTCGCTCATAAGGCGTGATCAGAAACTCATATTGTTCATACCTAGATCGAAAAGTGGTCTTAAATATATCTTCATCAGCAACTCTTAGTTGGTGATAATTGCTCCATAGGTTAATTTTGGAGAAAATAAATGCTTTGGACATCTGATCGAGAAAATCGTCTATATATGTCAATGGGTAATTGTTTTCCATAGTCACATGATTAACCATCCTATAATTGATTCACAACATGAGAGAACCATCCTTCCTTTTTACGAATAGGATTGACGCACCCCTATTGTTACACGCTTGGTCGAATAAACTCTTATATAAAAGCTTATGGATATGCTTCTTGAGTTTCTATATTTCAATTGGTGCCATCATGTACGGAGCCTTGGAGATAGGTTCCATCCTTAGAAGAAGATCAATTTGGAAATTGATCTCCCTATGCGGCAAGAATACAAAAACATCTTTTGAAAAAACATTTGAAAAATCTCTAGTGATGTTTATTTGTTGTGGATACATAATTAGAATATTAGTCTTGATTACATTGGCCAAGTAATCTCTACAATCCTTCTTCAACATTTTATGTGCCTTGATTGCAAATAATATCACTTTGTCCTCCTTGGTCGCGGTGCCCCAAACTGTTGCTTGTGAGTCGATAAGTATCTTCTTCTACTTACATAAAATTGACACATCATAATATGACAAGTAATGTATACCTAGGATATTGTCACAATCCTCCATTGAAATAACTATCAGTTGGCTAGGAAGTTCTTGTCCTCCATAATTACTAGTACATTGAGGATGTACTTTGTATTGCATAGGACAACCGTGGGAGTCTTCACAGTCATGGAATAATTTATGTTATGTAAAGTTAAACTCAAAAGGCATGATATTCAAATATGGAGTATTATGCACCTGAATCAAAAAAATATTGTAGTAGAGAGCTTGGCTATTCGGAGAGTACCTCAGATGATGTCACAATTAGTTAAAATTATGCTTGCATGCATAGTGTAGACTCGAGCATGCACTAGTTTGGTGGCATCTCATGTGCTTCTCAATCCTAATCCTACTTATCCTTTATTGGACAATCCAAAATGTAATGATTATACTTCCTGAATGAATGCAAATGCCAAGCTTTCATTCACACTCTCCAAAATGGAACCTCCCATAGTATGAGTAGGATCCCTATTCTACAACTACAATTGCTAGTGTTGTCGCTATTGTGGTAGCTGAAATAGGCATTTCATTACATTCTTGTGATCTTTATTGCAAAAGTTTTGTATATACATGTTCATTTTGAACTCACCTATAGTTATAGTAGTTGTTGGTGGTGAGACATGAGGTCCATAGGGCCTTATGTGATTATCTTTACGGTGGTCTCACATATTTGCATCCCGAATCTTGTGTCTATCATCCCACCAAAATTGGTTTCTACATGACCGTTGAGCTGGAGCTTTTCCCTTCAACTCCTATTGGTTGTCTACATCATCCCTCTCCAAGCATGTTGTTAGTTTCACTGCCTCATAGAAGTTTTTGCAGTTCTCTGAGAGGGCCTTCGTCATTTCAAGACTCATATCATATTAAAGAAAGTGTTGAATTGTATCCCTCATGACCTCTTCCGCAACTATTCTTGTCGATCATCACTAGTTGGTGGTTGCATCTATTGATTGTCAATTACCTAGTTTCCTTGGGCCGCTTTGTTTGCATCCTAAGTCCACCCTTATCCCTCGATTGCGGAGCTTATACCTTGGCCTCGACCTCAACAAGCAGGTGCACATCTCAAAGGCATCATAAAGCATTTAATAAACTAATCATCTCATGAAAAGCATAGACAATCTTACTTGACTTTATAAGTGATGGGATGGTTGTTGCTTGTGATGCTTAGCACGTGGACCTTTATATCTTACTAACCATATATGTGATAGGACACCAAAAGAGTCATGACCTTAGGCTTTGATACTCAATTGAATGTCCCAAAGAAACATACCTTGACATGTGATAGAATGCACCTTTTGGGACATTACTCGACCTAAATATTGACTTGATAATGGACTTTGACTGGTTGAAAGAAAATGATATAAATATGCAAAATAAGATATATAAATTAAGAATAGAAAATATATAACATGTCATAAATGCAGTGCGGGGAAATAAACAATATGCAAGTTTCATAATTCACTGAATTATTGCATAACTCTTAAGATGTCTCATAATAGCAAAATACAACTTCATAATTTATGAAATCAAATGACAAAAGGAGACTTTATTGTCTATGTGAATTACTATAACCACCATGAGTATCATTAGTTATCATCATCATCATGTAGAATCAATTACCTGCAAAATAAATTGTAGGAGAGATGTACAACCATGAGCTATGAAGCCTAATAGGTGGATAATAAATAGAAACTATAGAACATTATGATCAAAGTAAATGCATGATCAAAGAATAAATATAGAAACAAAGGGACAATGTAACATGATAAAAATTATTGGTTTAATTAGACATCGAGTCAATCATGGCATTTGCCAATCATACTAGAGTCATGGTGCACATGCAACTCCGGATCCATGTTTTATTCATCAATCAATGAAGGGGTTGATTGGGACAAGTGAGAATAAAACAGACGAATGAATTACTCTCCAAACAGAAAAAGATTCCTTCTTCCCTGGGCCGCACTCAAACATTCAGAATCGGATCTCCCCCCTTGATTCCTGACATGCTAGAATTACCCCCCGGTGGGTAGGAGCAGGCTGAGTCTGTATCATCGTGGAGCAACTATAGCATCCGGGTCTGATCTATCTACTCGGCAATTCATCCTGTGACTTCACGATCATCAATGAATCCTTTAAATTCACTAGCATTCATCATCTTTATTTTCATATTTCACTTATTGTTGGAGTGTCTTTGAACACCCTATAAGGTATATTTCAATTTCATGTGTCGGAGTGTCTTTCAACTCCAACTCTTTACAAAGTATATTTTAATTTAGGGGATGGAGTGTTTGTCAACTTTCTAAATAGCATAATACAATTTTTAGAGGGAGAAAGTATATTTGAACTTTTAACAGTCATCGTCATTGTGATAATCATCATCGTGGAAAATCTCTTTACTTGACTACTTTTTGGTGTTTATTTGATTAACCTAAAAGTCTATATTTGAGGATTTATTCTATTTAGAGGTTTAGTAGTAGCGTTGAGTAACTCTAGTCACATATAAAATTATATTTGTCAAAAAAATAAGAATCCATCGTGTATATCATGAAGTCAGTTTATTAATTTAGAATAATCACAAGAAACATGTCGTAAACATATCTAAATTATAATATGAATAATATTATCCAAATCATAGTAGGAACAATATTATCAGAATAGAAATAATATTACCTTTTATAAAATCGAGATAAGCATTGCCCAATTAATTTAGAAAATAAAATATATATTGCATGAGTACTATGGCATTGGAATCAACGCTACGACTTAGGATTGTAGCGATTAGGCAAGATAACTATAAAAAGTCATGTACGCCACACGCTTAGTGCCGCGCATACACATGGGCACACATGCCTTAAGCTATGGCTTGGTCATGGCACACGCAAAACATCAATGCACATACACTGCACTACGACGGGCGGTATCACAACCAAATTACAACATATGAGATAGAATGCTAAGGCACGATGAATTCATACGGTTCATGCCATATAACAAGAATTCAAATTAGCATTTCAAATAAGATTCCAACGTATTTTGGCATGAACCCAATTAAAAATTCATTTCAATGAGAAGAAATCTACATATCAAATGAAAAATCAATCTGTTCGATTTGATCTATAAATCCTATTATGCTTGATATAGCTATATATCAAATTGCCATTTAGATTTAGTTAACACCTACCTTTTTGAAGAATCGGAACAAAGATCTTCAGGTTCGACATTCTTCTCTTTCTCCGCATTTCCATCAATCCTCTCCTGTTGAAATATTGCTTGCGTGAGTAGTGAAAATGAGAAGGAGAAAGGGAGAGATTGTAGGGACTTTATCTATTAGTCTACAAGAGGAAAAAATGTAAAAACGAGAGAGAAGGGAGAAAAGAGATATTTTTATGTAAGGAGAGAGGAGAGGCGTTAGGATTAGGCGGAAGTGGGAGTCATTTACAAATATTATGACAAGCAATATGAATCCTTTCCATTTGAATCACAAAAGATTAAACGAAGTGGGATGACCAGGAAATGTAGGAAACATCCAAATGAAAAAAAAAACTTCAGTTGACGAGAATTAGAGAAAAAAAACTTCAGTCGATCAAAGAAGATGGTATAGAAAAATGCAGATTTCATGTATGGGGAAAAAATTAATATTTTTAGTACCATGCAAAGGTCATGTAAAACCACAACAATACAAGTAGTTTCACATTCTCAACAGCTAAAGATGGAAAAGAACATAATACATAACGTTCAAGGAAAATACAGAGATGAAGATAATGCATTTGACAAATGTCCATCAAAGGTAAATATATATCATACGGAGGAGAGGAAGCATAGTTCACAGGCTTCTTCCAAAAACAACAACAAAAAGAAAATCTTTATACAAAAAGTAAGAAACCTGTGAAGTGTGACCCGTTAACTTAACAATAATACAGTATTCATAGTAGAGGATCTGCGCTGCTCTTCAGCAAGCACACTAGATTGTGCTACCTTTCAAATTAAAAATGAACATGATCATCTTGTTTGCATGAAGGCTTGACATGTACAATATGCAATATCAAGTTCAAGGGGTACCCCCAGGACGCATAGAATATTTACCCATACCTTGCTCATCTAAATATTTACCAGTTTAAATAACGAACTGAAGAATCTAGAGTCCAGATGATGGACTTAAAACTTTTTATTAATGACGGCGATTTTCTCACTAGACAAAGTTCTTGGAAGGTTAAGTAGGGAGTTGACCCTTGTGATGCCTTCCAGGGCAGACCATTCTTCTTCCTCTGTCTTGGATATGCAATCAGCAAGACTCCTTGTAGAGTTGCAGATTTCGGGTGCATTTTCCACGTTTCCCTCCACAACAACTGGAGCAATTTCCTCTGTATCACCAGGAGCGTGTGGAAGATCCAAAGTAGAAGTTGAATCATATTTTTCTTGCTTCCCTATATCTTCTTGCTCAGGTAATCCTGAGACTGTTACTTCCTCCAGCTCGTTAGGCATGTTTTCACAATCGCCTCCATGGGATTGATCAGATGACGACGGGGTATCCAGGAAAAGGCACACTACAGCGCAGTCATCACTCTTTGATGTAGGAAACTTGAGTCGCCAAGCTCGCACTGCACATTCCACCAGAGCTCTAGCTGCAGTCCCTCGAGTTGGTGCTGCAGCCACTACATCAACAACCTCCTTGTTTGACAGAACATCCCAAACCTACAAAATCACAACTTTATCAACTATGAATTGTACCCTTATAAGTGAACATTACACAATAACAACAAAGCTCGCTTTCTGGTTCGCCACTGAAGGACATGGAAACCTTAAACCAGATATTATAAACAACAAAAAGTTTGAGTATAAAGCAGTGGAAAATATATGCTTCGTATCGCAAAATTTAGTTAAAGACGAGGTCGAACATGTACTTGGTTACTAGTTGCAGTAGTATAATAAACCAATAAGCACTTTTATAGAAAGCATACCCCATCAGTTGCGAGAACTATAAACTCATCTTTCTCAGAGATATGACGGTAGGATACATCTGGAACAGAGATTAAACCATAATTTTTTAGGCAGAAGTCTCCAAAAGCTCTGGCCATAGCCAGACCAGGTGAATCATTGTTTGGTAACCAGACACGTGAAACTTCTGGTTCATCCTGCAGAGCAAAAACCCTTCCCCTGCACTGCTGGATTCTGGCAGCTTCTCCTAAAGAGAGCACATAAAAAGTTAAATTCCATAATTACTGATAACTGTATATGTGAAAGTTTCCTACTGTTATCTCTGTCACAACCAGATATTGTAGTGTCCAATACCAATGCAGCATTGATAATCTTCAAGCAAACTTATAAGCACACTATGTGATGTGCCAAAGTGGTTTTTATCTGAAACTGATATGCGAATCAAGTGAAAACTTGAACTAATGTTGGTATTCCTTGTGGCATTGGCTTAATTTTTCATCATTTATAAAATGACATTGAATAGAAAAGGATATTGGCTTCTTTTCACTTTTCAGAATTAATGTTGGATTATAGAATGCATCTCAAACTGTGATTATTCTAGGGCATAAGTCCACAACAATAATAGCAAGAAGTAAAGAAAAAGGATTCCACGATGTCTGTAAAGAGAATGTACAAAGAAATAAACCATACTAGGAAGATTGGGCTTCAAGTCAATAGTCAATTGTACAGCCACCAAATTATTGTCTTTATCACGTGTCCCCATTACTGCCCTTGAATCCCCAAGATTTCCAATCACAAGATTCTGTCCCTGAATAAAATAATTAACAAAAATACATGAGTCTACATGATTGCCAGAAGAAAAATGAATATTTCCTTAAAAGTTTGCACAAACAGGAATCCTGCTAAATCCATCCTTTGGAATCAGCGGAGACAAGTTTCCTTGACACGAACCATACTTTCTGAAATGGAAGACAAGGTGACTAGTGAAGCCATATGGTTTTTTTGAGGTAGTAGGTGAGACATAGGTTATATAGTAATAATTCTTTCAATCAAGATTTCTGAGATTTAGATGATCATCTCATGCAAAGAGTAACATATTTTACATGGAATTATGTTTTTTTTTCATTTTTGTTGGGAGTGGAAGTCATTTAACATGGAATTGTTGCCTCTGAATAAACTCGTCTACTAAAATTAAGAACTCGGAAGACTTGAAACATCTGCAGAGAACAAAGTGCAGGCAGAGATTCTTTTATGATTTCTTACCTGTTTTATTAGAGTAACAGCTGTTGTTCCACTACAGAAACAATCAATTGTTGAATGGAACTTCAGTTCTTTATCCATCAACTTGAAAGCCTTCAGAAAGGATTGCCTAAGTGGAAGATACATCTCAGATGCCTTTTCTTTCTCCTCTACATCTAAGGAATCACCAAAGTCATCATCTATGTTAAGAGATGTCATTTCTTCAGAATCCATGCTCCAAGACCTACTATCATCTTGATATGGACTCTCTTGATCAATAAGATTGGCTCTCCAGTGGCAGGACAGTTTGAGGGGAAGAGAATCTCGCACTTTCTTGGCAACCATGTGGCCAAATGGACCATGTCCATCAAATATACCACAAAAGATGGTGTCATTTCTTGATGTGAAGTTCTACAGAAACAGCAAACCCATCAGTCCATAAATCAACAGAACTTTAACATTTAAATCAAAAGAGAAATGAATGATAGATCAAACAAACGGATCAAATGAGCTACTAATCATGGAGAATGCATTGAATAATCCTATAAACAGCTGATAGTAACAATAAATCATATAGATGATACCATACATATTCATTTCAGCTAGTATCTTGTTATATATTAGACTCTGAAATAGTGCATATTTAATTTAATTCTTTTACGAGAACTTTTTTAGCCTAACAAGAGTTCACTTCATGCTAAACCAGAATGTCAATATAATTGAAAGAAACAGAGACCATTCCATTGTATTTCAGCACGCAGAAACAAACTATGACCACATGTCAAGCGTGTCGCTTTTTAAACGGATTTATTTGTGCCACGACAAATGAGATCTTTGGGCATTGATTCGATTGAACACTTTCCTCCTTAATGGAAGGGAAAACAGCCAACCAGTTTAACAAGAGATGGTTGGTTACGAATGACCATTAGTGATTATAAAGTTTTGCGCACGTAAGTGGGCCACGTTGCAGGGTTTTAGCTTCTTCTGCAGAAGATGCCAGAATTAGATATACTCGTTAGATTGTCGTTTCCGATGGTACGTATCACAGAGATTGGTCACATATGCATGGAAATCTAATATGGAATAATATAAATGTGGAATGTCAATGCATGATAACGTGGCTCACAGAAAACTATCAGGACATAAACTATAACTTCCCTTTAACAAATAGTCTAATTAGCAACTACAGCAATTGATAACCTATTATGCAGAATTTTTGAGAGGAACTATTATTCAGAACTTTTTTTTTTGAGAGGGAACTATTGTGCAGAACTACATTACTTTCACTGTAGATATTCAAGGATCCTCCCAGATATGCATGAGAGCATATAAAGCACCATGCTGTCGTACTTCAAGTTAGACTTATTTTACAGTCTAAAATATAACTAGCTAGTGAATCATAGATTTCCTGCAGATAATTCCATGAAAGAACATGTATGTGTTGAAAATAGAGAGATTATGCAGAGATCCGAATAGTAAACAACAGAAATACAATTACAACTAAATTTTCGAATCCTATAAAACCAATCTGTTATTCTTCTTATTCCACTTTATTTTCCCAAGGTTTCTTTTGTTTGTCTTGTAAAATTCTTTTCTTTGAGGAATTTGCTTTTAAAATGCTGTAGATCATTCACTTGAAGTTATCTGCAATTCAACTGTCTGCTCTTAAGGAAAATTGCATGCAGGAATCTTGTAGAAGAAACAAAAAATTACATCAATGAAAAAAAATACATAATCCTAATGCATTGCCATAGAAACTATCGATCCCAATTATAAACCACAATAGACAAATCGTTCTCAAGAAAAAAAAATAGTTCTAAAAGAGAAATATAACAAGAAATTACATACATGTTCCGTATTAGATCAAACGCCGACGGCAAAAACACTAAAAACCAGAAATATCCTCTCTTTTCGCAGGAAACAAAAAGGCACTTCAGTGTTTTTAGTCATAAATCAAACAACCGCAGCCTAACAAGAAGCAACACACTCTCATCGTCCATCACATTCCCAAAAAAAAAAGAAAAGAAATCGCAGTGAAAGAAGAGATCATAGAAGGTTTTTTTTCGCCTCTGCGCTGGAAACCACAAATAATCACCAAAATGGCAAAGAACAGACAATTGAAGCACGAAGCGAGATCGTCATTACCTCCCACACGATCATGGCATCCTGGTTAGTCCCCTTCCTCCCCTGCTGCGTGTATAGGCTCGCGACGTCGCTGGCGCCGTTCAAGAACAAGCGGCCGGGCACCCGGTGGAGCTCGTCCTCGTCGAACTCTGGGGGAAGGGAAGCGGCACCCGAGGCCCCCCGGCCTTTGCCGTAGCGGACTCTCCTGTCCTTCTCCTTCCTCTTCGGCTTCTTCTTGTCCCCCCGGCTCTTGGAGGCGACCGGCGCGCGAGTGGAGGCATCATCCGACTTGCCGCCCTCCGGCGCCAAGGGATCGCCCCCTCGCGACCGGGAAGCCGCGAGACAGGACGCGCAGGAGCCCATTGGGAGGAGGAGCCAAGTGATCCGGCTGCTGCAGGGAGCTCCGGAGGAACACGCAGAGAGAGGAGAGAGAGAGAGAGAGAGAGAGAGAGAGAGAGAGAGAGAGAGGTGCAGTTAGGTGAATGAATCAAAAGGAGTGTGGAATATGTGTGTGGGCCTCTGCATGGTAAAAGGTTTTATTACTAGGAAAAGTAGTTCTTTTATTGCATAAAAAGATATATATATATATTAAAAAATATTTGTGTATCATTATTCATAAATGTTATGTATAATTAGCAAATCAACCGAATTAAAAAGTTGAATATATCCTTGTGTTGTAGCCATGTATTCAATTCTTAAAAAAAGTATCTTTTTTATATCAATGTTTCCAAAAAAAAAATCTTCTCCCAATAATGAGATATTTTAAATTGGATCATAAATTTTTTTTTCTTAACTGCCCACTAAGAATGAGAAATGCATATAAAATTATTCTTTTACATTTGAAACTTATTACGAAAATAACTAAAAGGAATGCTATTCATTACCAATGTATATTATACCTAATATGAAAATTGGAGAGCTTTATATATATTGTCCCAAATCTTGATTTTTAAGATGAAAAATTGCATGTGTCAATTCTTTTTGCTAAAATGTTTTTTCCTCTTTTACGAAAAATGTACCCTTACAAATAGTGAATTGCAGAAGGAGAATACTCGTGTGAGTGATGAACCATGTGTTCATGAGGTTTCTTTTTTTGGGTGGAAAAAGTTGTATTACTTTCTCTTTATTCTTTTTAAGATATCTTTTTGAGTTTGGAACCTTTTCTTCTGTTGAGATAAGATAAAGAGGAAAAAAGGTGGTGAACTTTTTGTTGACAAGTGCCACTAGATATCTTTAGAGAAACATTAAATTATTGGAAAAAAAAGAAACTTGTAATAATATTTTATTTTTCTTTCCTAATTGGAATAAGAGTTTAATAATATTTTATCTAATTACAGTAAGAGGATCATTACTGTTGTCTAAGTGAATTGGGGGATGTCAACTGTTTGAGAAGGGTGAGATAATACTTCAAGGTTTTGTCCCTTTATACTTGATTATAACACATCTTTCTCTATAATAATAATTTCATATGGCTTGTTCTCTTCACAATTTTTGTTGTTTTCCTACATTAATATGGGGCTTTAAATGTTTTGGTTGTACACTCATGTACTTAATTTCAGGTATGGGTGACAGAATGCATATATCTAATTTTTTTTACTCAATTGTAAATTTTTTAACACATTTTGGCCTTGGAAGTGTCAATTGTCACAAATTAATAATGTTTGGAGATTGAAAGGTCATGATGATGTCCTCCTGAGATTATTTTTAGTCTTTATTGATCAATGCCATTTGTTTGATGCTAATTAATTAAGTCGATTAAAATATTTTACCTATAACACCTCAAGAAGTCCCTTGCTTTAAGCATGTAAGTTTTATATTCACACCTAAGTAGTCTCATACAAAGTATCATTTATATATTTCCTCTTCATACAGTTTGGCATCATACTTGTTTTTTGTCTTGATTCATTATCTTCGTTTGATATGACATGAATACAACATCGTTCAGACATTTCAAAAGAGAAAAATGTATTAGGGTCTTACAAATACCATAATTTCAAAGGTTACATTTTATCATCAAATTTTATTTAATAATATTGTTTTTTTTATCTACACTTATACTTCTTTATGGAGTCAAGAATTGAAAATTCATAAAGTAATTGCATTATTATCAGAAGTTATTCTATCACGTTTATAATTTAATTTCTACTTTATATTTGGCTTATTCTTTTTTATAATACCAAAAGTGAAATAATTCTTTGTCTGCGTTTTTATAAAACAAAAGAAAATAGAATACCAACAATTAGAACTTAGAATCTCCCAAAACCATAAGGACATATGCCATAACAACTCATATTTAAGAAATTATTTTTCTTGTGAGAAAGAGCAACCATGATATTCAATTTTGAAAAAAGGTCAGATCTTTTAGAAAGGAAAATTTTGCACATATAAGAAGAGTGAAAAAGAGTAAGCAGGAACAACTTGCCTCTGAATTACATTCAATGTGAATAAGGAACCATGAGACAGAGGACCACTTTTTCCCCCTTTTTTCCCCATTTACAATAAATATTAGGGTCTTACTCAATGCCGAGAAAAGCTACCTTACTTGGATGTGAATTTAAATTTAAATTGTAAGATTAAATATTTAATTCATATAAAAAAAATTCTCTACAGATCATGGAAGGAAGATTTAATCATGTTCAAACTTCTCTTTTTCTTTTCTGAAATATCAGGAACTTTAAGGATGAAAATACTGTATTATTATTCTTAGAGGATCCGAATTACTTGTCACTGAGCTGATTGCTTCTTGATAATATTATCAAAAGTTGATTATATCACTATGTTCATCTGCCTTTCTTCTCTGGACAAGTTCTTTGTCATGAAAAATTTTCATTGGAGGGGGGATGTCTGTGTGTCCAGTAGCAGAGCATGAGCACATGAAGGATTGGCAACTGGTGGGGTCCTGATGACAAGGCAAGCCATGATGGTCTTGGTCTACAATAAACATCATTCATAAGTCATAACCCCATTAAAAAAGGGGACATTGGTCATATTGGCATTACATTATTTTTCCCTTCCCCTCAGTAAGGAATATATGCATTGATGGCAGCTGCAGAGAGAGAGAGAGAGAGAGAGAGAGAGAGAGAGAGCATGTCATCAGCCCCCTCCTCCCTTGTCATGCTGAAAACAGCCACCAAAAAACTGTGTTGATTACAACAGGCATTTGCACAAGAATGATGCAGAGTTGGACATCTAACTGACAACCAAACTTAGGCTATCAGATGCTGCCTTTGAATGGTATCAGCTTGCCACAAAGCACAGGGTGTTTAGACCCTGCCTTGTGAGCATTGGAACTGGCTTTTGACCAAATTTAAAAGTCTTGGTTTGGAATGTAATAGGCATTGGAAGAAACAATAAGAGGATTTGAAAAGTATTTGAGGATTTTATGGATCACTTTCTTTGAAGACTTATTGTTCTCCCACAATCTTTTTCTATAGGACTTAAATGACATAATGAATACTTTTAATGATACCCCAAATTTTGGACAATTGACTTATTATTCATGGACTTGTGCGAGTTTTGTCAACCAATATATAGTTTATCTTCACAAAATATAAACATTTAGGATTCAGATATAACTACGAAAATATGAGCGCAATTCTTATCAACTCAAGCTTTAGGACAATATATTAAATCCATCAAATTAAATTTTAGTATGATACATTGTCTAGTTTAGTGAGTTCAGATCGAACTCGAAAAATCGAGAGCTTATGTAATGTGTTATGTAATATTAGAATTATTTAGCCCATATTTGTTATATCGTAAGTGAGGAGAATTTCAATGGAATTTATTATTTTCTCCTACGTTTCTTCTAAATAATCATATAGTCCTTGTAATTTATAAAGAGTCAACGTAGAAGAAGTTGAGAGATATGGATCATTGTAGACATTTCTGTACAGATAATATATCCATATTATTTGATAATATTATATTAGATTATTTGGATTCATCGTAATGTCTTGTTCACTTATTTTAATTTTATAAATAATTTATATTACAAATAACTCCTATAATTTTTTTTCACATTTGTCCTTTTAAATTTTATTTAAATAAATAATAAAAAGAATCAATCAAATAATAATACAATATTCCATTATTAGTATAATTATTATTAGTTACTATAGTAATATTTTTATTTTTATCATTAAATAGATTATATTTCTATTAATTTAATATTACTATTATTAATAAAATATTCATACATTATAAATAATAAACAATTGATTATTAATTATTGTAATATAATAATAATTTAGAATAATAATTATTAATTTATTATTATCATTTTTAGAAAATTGTATACTTCTTACTTTATACATCTTATTTGATGTGTAAATTTTATAAGTTTAGGGTATATTTGTAACTCCCCAGAAATTTTCAAATATCCCAACACTCAAATTCAAATTCGAATCCTCTCATATTTTATCTCCTCCAAATATATTCTCATAAATAGGAAATAAAAATCAGAATCCTAGTTATTTCCTAATTAATTTAAATATGAAATATTCAGTGATTGTCCAATAAACCTGGACTCTTGGGTTATAAATAATCCCTAGGGGTGGAGTCACATATTATTATTCTGAAATTATGTGGTCGGCCCTACGTAAGAGGATTCTTCCCCTCTCCCCATGATCATTCTTCTCCTTCTTCTTCCTCTCATCCCGCATGTTTTGTTCGGCCTAGGAGAGGAAGATCCTCCATCTCAGCAGGAGAAGCGCAGGAGAGGACGTCCCCGAAAAAGTAGAACGAATCTAGAAGAACCCGAAGTATGTCCCCTGACGGATTCCTAGTACATAAAGTAAAGTATTTAGATCTGTATGTATTGGATTTTCTCTAGTGGTACGAACATGTTTTTCTGCCCTCACAAAACGGACCGCGTCAGGCTTGTCGGATCAGGCGCGGCGACCGCACGCCGGCAAGTGCTGTGCACGGCTGAGCACGCGCCAGGCGATGCTGCGCGGGCAACCGAACACGCCAGGCGCTGTGCGCGCCTGGCGGCGCTGCGCGTGAACAGGCGGCCAGGCGCGGTGCACACCTGGAAGCGCCGTGCGTGTGCATTAGGCGACGCACACCCATGAAGAGGCCGAACGTGGCAGCGATGACGCGGGCGACGGACGAACAACCCAACCAGACGACGTGATCTGGAGAACGGCAACACCATGCACGACGAGCGCGATGGAAGCGCGATACGCGGCAGAACACGGCGGCGACGCGGAGCGCGCAGGCAAGACACCGGCAGGATGTGATCCGGAATGAAGGCGGCGCGGTCTGCGTTGCAGCCGACGCTAGGTGCGATGGATGACGGGCGCGACGCGGAGCGTGACGATGGACGCAGTGCGCGGACGAAACATGACGCGGCGACACACGACACCTGGCGGTACACGGCGGGTGACGTAGGACGCATACGACGCAGGGTGCGGATGAAACGCAAGAGACAGACGCGGCGGCGGAAACTCTAGATAGCACACGGACCC
>LTAE01002419.1:16414-28767 GCA_001647135.1 Pontederia paniculata | reverse complement strand
ATGCTGTTCCAGGATGTGGTTACTTTCAGTATGTTCTGATGTTGTTCCAGAACATGGTCCTGATGTTGTTCCAGGACATTTTCCTAAGGTTATCCCAGGGTATTGCTGAAGATTTATAACTCTATATGAGGTTGTTCTAGAATAGAAGGTAGGTATGACCCCTGATGTTGTTCCAGGAGAGTATGACCTTAACCTTATATTTAGAGCATGCTTAGAGTATTATATACACTGTTATGACTATTGATCTGAGAAGAAAGGTCTAACTAAATTCCATATTCATGTTCATATCTAATTGCTTATTTTATGTACTTGATGCCTTACATACTGAGCGTTTTATGCTCATGGGATATTGTTTCTCCTGTGTTGAATTCCACATGTAACTAGGCTGTGGGGGATTTTGATGCTGGTGATGTGTGCGACAGTTGATGCTTGTGGTGGATACTATTTGCACATTGATGGGCCTTGGAGTCTTCTTTTTATTATGTCTTTTCATTTTATAATTATTGAGTCGTATGGCTATCAGCCAGGATGTCATACCTTTTGTCGTTGAGAGACATGTAGACTCCTTACTTGTTTATCTTCCGCATTTTGTCCATTGGACCCTTTTAGTCATTTCAGCCTTATTCATTTTCTTATATATTTATTCTGAATTTTTTGTTGACTAGTCAAAGGGTCAGAGCATAGTCAGTCAAAGTAGCATCCCCAGGTCCACATCTTATCCACGTGGCAGGTGTTGATTTGGGGGCGTTACAATATATTTGTAATTCAAGTTCATAAAATTCAAACTAAATTTATATAATAACTATTTTGTTCAAAGATATTTTGATAAAAATTTACAGTATTTATTTTTTATATATTAAATGAGATAATAAAGATTATAAGATTAATTACTTAAGTATAATAATTAAAGTAATATATGTAATTGATAATTTAATAAGTGATATTTTTTTAAGAGGCAATTTAGATTGTCAAGTAACCTAAGAGATTGGATTGGAGAGATTGTAAAAAAGAGTAAAGATAAGAAAAAAAAAGCTTACGCCATATTTGGATATTTCGTAATTTTAAAATATTTAATCATTGTGTCATCATATTTTCTGTTGACGAATTATTTTATAAATAGATGCTTATCATCTATTTTTATTAAATAAAAATATCATTCTATTTTTACTTTCGTATTTTTTTTCTTATTTATCTCTTTTAGTTTTTTCAGTTATAACATATTTAGAAATATGATCTAACAACTTGAGCTTTTTTATGTCAAAAAAATTTATTGTAACAATTTTTTTAAAATATTTTACTACAATTTTATAAGCGTCTGAAAAGTTTATAAAACTCTCAAACAGGCCTTTAGTATAGAAGTTGCTACTAGAGAAAATAGAGTATCTCTTGGAGAGGGTTCACATTTCATAACGCTTGAGGTGGTTATGGTCGGTAGTAACTGTTAACCTTTGCACAACGATGATGTATATCTACCATATATATTCTACAACCCTTATTTATTCTCTCGATTCTTGATTTTATTTATTCATGTGTTATGCAAATTAGTTATAATTTTAAGGAAGAAAATTTAGATGGAATTTGTTATTTTCTTATAATCATATAATCCTTGTAATTTGTATGAGTTGATGTAGGAGGAGTTAAAAGATATGGATTGTGGAGAGTCATTGTAGGAGTTAAGAGAGATCAATTGTGGAGGTTATAAAAGAGAGAACGTTATTTGAGTTGTAAAGCGCAAACAAAAATCTTACTGGCGACCAGGAGGTTGCTACCGGAGTGAATAGATAGTTTAAGAGGATAAAAAATATGTGGAATATATTTTGTTTCATACATATGAAGTCCGTTTAACCTTAATCTCAATCTTAATTATAGAATAAAGATTAAACGATGACTCATATTTGTGAAGGAAAATTTACTTCACATATTCGTTATTCTCATAGTCTAATGTTGCATAGGGTTCACAATGTTTAGACTATCCTAGCTTTCACAGAATAACAATTTACTTTTAGATAGTCTGTATATTCTTTTTACTCTTTGTTAATTGAATGTCTATATATTTGTCCGTTAATATTTTTTCTTACACTGAAAGTATTCTACCACATAAAATCTTGGTTTTTCTTTCGATTTATATCCGACAATTTCTAGAACTATTAACATTTAGTTTGTTAAGAATATAAATATAAATATGTTGTTCTTTCTATCGACTTAAGTTTTTAGGATTATTGGTAGCACATCGAATTTAACATGGTATCAGAGTCAGAGGTCCTAAGTTCAAACCTCGGTGTTGCTCATTTGTACTAGACCAAAGTTGTCGGTGGCTCACACGTGCGAGAGAGTGTTAAGAATATAAATATAAAGATGTTGCTCTTTCTATCGACTTAAGTTTTTAGGATTGTTGGTAGCACATCGAATTTAACATAGTTAATCTAGCATTTCGATAAGAGAAGAAAAGTCAACCCTAGTTAAAATTATGACTTCTATTTGGAGTTAACATATTTTGTCCAACTAATGTCTTTAATCTATTTCACAGTGTCCTGCTAAATACTTTAACATCTTATATTCACATTTGATATTACTGGCCAGGAGTGTTTGAATATGATATTCTAGGGTCATTACTAACAAAGCTTCCGCTGTGCTGAACGGAAACATGATTAAATGATGAATCACATTTTCTAATTTGATAGCCACGAGACCTTATGCTAACCCCTTATTCCTGTGGTTTCCAGTTGGAACAAGTGCCAAAACCAGGAACCAAGTACACGAATAATGGAGGAAGAGGGGGAGATGGGTCTCAATTATCAATAATATCATGGTCAAGCACACACACAAAATTAACTCCAACATTAATTCCAGATATGGAACGTGAAGGGCTTAATAAACTACCACCCCTAAGTAAATAATAAACCATTTCCTTAAGATCAATTAATGGGGACCAATTTTGGAACTATTTGCCCCAAAGTTTTGGATCCTTCCATCTTGCCTTCATTTTCTTGTTGTACAACATGATAATAATAAAAGCCCCACTTCCATCTTAACTGTATACAATAATGACACTAACAAATGTTGATAAGCAATATATTTTTACTTAATTAAGGTTTCGAATTTAATATTATGTATAATTTATTATTCGAAACTTTATCTATGAGCGTAACTTAAGGCAGGCAATCGAAAAAGTGTACATAATTAATGCAAGGATTAATTAATAGTTAATGGTTATCTTGGGGAAAGCTAAGAAAACTAGTGGATTATATTAAGTTAATGGACGGAGCAACGTGTCTTCTGACGCCTGCTTTGTTTTGCTGCATAATCAAATTTTTGGCATCATTCGTCGCCGTGCACGCTACGTCAATTTTGTCTCCATGAAGCATTCAACTTCGAAATAATTTTCTGAGTTGGAGCCAGAAAGCTTGCAATTAAGTTATGAGCTTTCAACCATCATAAAATTTTAAATTATCCGCAACTTTATATTTATATTTTTGATATTTTCATAACAATAATTTTAATTTAGCAAAATTCACCTCAATCTCATGGAGCAGTAAATATGTGGGCATCATAGCCTAGATATTTGAGTTTAGGATATCTCTTGTGTGAAAAAAAAAATCGATTACAAAAAAGCTCATTAGTCAAAACAAATACAAATTAAAATAAAATAAAACACTAAAATTAACTTGAGATCATTCGATTGATTCACGAGTCATTGTATAAATTTGAAGATCTATTAACTGTTTCAAAATTTTAAATGACGAGAAAATTGTTATTTTATATATTTATATTCTTGAAAGAATTGCATTGTTAATTCCGTGGGACATCTTGAAGAATAAGAAGAGAGGTCCAAAAGAAAAAAAAAATATTTAAAGTTTAATGGATGTGTATCATATTATTACTTTTTGAATCGTTAAATTTGAAATATATAATTAAAAATAAATAATTTATTTAAATTTATATTTTTATATAAATTTAAATAAATTATTTATTTTTAATCGCATATCAAATCCAATGGACCACTTCAAGTTTATCAAAGGCAATCTGAAAGTGGTGAGGCACTGGTATTGTGATTTTGATTTCTTTGAGTTCCAAGTGAGATAATCGAAAAAAAAAAAGATTAACAAAAAAATGTCACTCTAAATGAATTAAGAATTATAAATGCATTAACCTACTAACATCTCCAGGTAGAAAATAAAGGGACCATAAGAACAAGCCATACTGTTAACTATCAACATCACCTATTGCAATCTACCTCAGCATGAGAAGAAAAATGCTCCAATAACATTGGAGCCCGGAAATGCTGAAAATGCTCGTCCAAAAATTTTATGAAGTAAATTTTGAAAAAAGGTGAGAGAAAAGTAGGATTTCATCTATACGGTTGGGGGCTTCTGTTACTATTTATGATAGACCATATGCATCACTGCACTCCGCTCCCGTCGAACCGTCATTTTAATGAGTTCAACGATTATCTCATAATGATTTTGATGATATCATAACAGTCCATAACGATCATAACGATCACATATTATAACAAATTTCATCAATAGTTCTTCAACAATATGATTTGTATCTATGATTTTCCTAAACTTTTTTTTTCACAAAATATATTTCAATTTTAAAATATTTCTTATATAATTTATATGATCACCAATAATCAGTCTTTCATTCTTTTATTGATTCAGACGTCCATATAATTATTTCAAATAAGCAAATTTAGTAATGTATCATATATAATTACATGGAATAATTATATGGACGTCTGAGTCAACAAAAATAATGAACTACTTGCTATTAACAGTCACATGAAATATATAAAAAATATTTTAAAGTTGGGGGATGTTTTGTGAAGAAATAAATAAGTTGTTGGAAACTATTGATGAAATTTACTCTATTTTATGGGAGCAAGAATTGTATTGTGTGCAATGAAATATGAAACAGAAAATTAGATCACATTTTAATCAAAAGTTAAGTTCACCACTAATATTGAAATTTATGGTGTTTGGTATTTGTCAAACAGTCATTAATCCTTGACCTCATATTTGATCCACATGGCAACAATTAATTTCGCATGGAAGGAGACCGCCCGAATGATAAATATTTATTGTCAATACAACATATTTTTTTTCTCTTTTCATGACATCATTCTTTGGCAATGGTCATGTTTTCGCACAACACCTAACCAAAATGTTCTAAAGTTAGACTAACATTTTCACGTCACATTACCCTTTTTTTCGGTCGTAGACGTCACATTACTCTTTGGAGGTTATAACGAGCAACCCCAAAGCACCAATCAGCAAATACTGCATAAACAAAAAGACAACAAAGTTAACATTGAAGATGAACCGAAGAATTTGGAAACCCTAATGCTAAGAAGATGCCATTTTGATTGATAAGTGTGAAATGTATGCAATCTTACCATATTAGGAGTTTCATGACTAAGAACGTTCAACATAAAAATGATCACGAAACCTAGAAGTGGCACAATAGCCCAATTTCCAGATTAGGAGTTCCATGATTAAGAATCCTCAACACAAAATGATCACGAAACCTTGAAGTGGCACAATAGCCCAATTTTCTTTTACCCTTTTTCAGAGGACATTAGCACAATTTCTTGTGCTACACAATGTGTAACAAAGGATAATTTGATGGACCAAAGCCTTGCTTATGCCATTGAAATTTTCAGAATATGTATGGTTGTGTTAGAATCAGATTTTGTGAACCAACCTCCTGCCAGCTTGGAGTTCAACAGCAAAACTAATATAGGAGTCGGATAGTGTTGTTTCAGAAAAAGTGTGGTCAAACAATAAGAATCAGCGAGATTTGATCAAAAAGGGCTGGCTCAATGAGAGAAAATAAAGTTGGGATTAAAGGTGGTGGAGTGAGAAAAAAAATGAGGCATGGGATGGTGAGCCAATTTGAGAAAGAGGGAGGAGAGCGATAAATAAGAAAAGGGATGGAAGAGAAAGAGGAACATAGGAGGGAGGAAAAAAGAGGAGGAAAGAGTCCGGAGCATTTTTATAGAGGAAAAGAAGAAGTAGCATGCAAGAGTCAGGTGCAACCAACTAGAAACTAAGAGGGGAGAGAGGTGGTCGTGATGACAGGTGGAAGAGAAGAAATATTTGGAGCAAACTTAACAATTGAAGAAAAGGGAATGGAAAAATCAAGTACACAAATGATGCCCAAAGAGAGTTGGAGAAGTAACTAGAAATTACAACTCAGAGCAGTAATGAGTCGGTGAGGAAAACTGAAAGGGAGATCTAAATATTTTCATTTGATATTATTTTAAATTGTATTATCATTCAGTCCAATCATCTGGTTTAAGAAGTTAAACCAGTCGGTTCATAACCAGAAGCTTTTCGATAGAGATGAGGTTCGCATTTTCAATTCAATGTTCAGTGTGGCTCCAACAACATTGGCGTATGGTAAACAGTTGATCTGAAGGTCTTTTTAAAGTACATCCAAATTCCCTTGTCCAATTTAATTTATCATGGAATCCAACACGTTATCATCTGATTTTTCAAGTGCCTAGCAGTAGTCAATCAAGAACACCCCTTCGGAAAAGAAATAGTCAATCAAGGGCATCCAATAAGTTTATCTTCGTCAAATCATTTCCTTGATTACACAAACATGCGATAGAATTATTTGGAGCCAATAGCACAATTTTTTTCCCCAGAAGAATCATTCCCTATGGTTTCAACTTAACATATTATGAATTGTTTTGAAATTATCATGTATGTAGTAGTATCATTTGGGCGTGCCTCTATGACCCTAGGATGACTTCTATCCTCCATCTTCTCTTCGATTCATGTTTTTCCTAACTTTTAGCATAAGGCTATTATTTCTCATGTATCATTTTCATTAACACAATCTAGACAAACTCAGATTAGACCATGGTATGGTATCTGAACTTGGATTTATAATGTTATACTTCAGTATCTCACATTTATTTATAGATGTTGTTTAAATGTTCAATAGAATTTAATATGTTTAGCAAATATTATAGAACATAGAATAAAAACATATTTTAATGATGTGCAAGATACCTTGATAAATGGTTTTTCAGTCATTATAATGGTGACCCAGCCAACATAAGGCAGAAACCTGGAGACGTTATTGAATTTACGGTTAGATAAAAAGAACCAATCAATTAAGAACTTAAAACTGCTGAATGATAAACAAGAGGATGCAAGTTGAGTAAATAAACTCCTACCCAACAGCTCTCCCCATGATGTGATGCCGCTGAAGCCAGAGTTGACCACGAGCATACAGGAGTCTATCATCGCCGAAATTATTATCGCCTGAAAGATAAATCACAGTATTTAATGTGCATTAATACAAACAGATCACTACCAAACTGTGTAATCATCCTTTTTTCCCTAAAAAAAGTATTTAATGTGCATTCCCTAAAAATAATGCATAAAGTATCCTTAGACGATTTCATCAAACAATTGAAGAAAATCATTCTATAAGAATGATGATGAAAACACAAATAAACATTAACATCATTCAATTGATAACTAATCTATATGATGCTAAATTAAAACTAATATAACAAGGATTCAATGCTCAAATCTTTAGGATTTCTTACTACAATGTCTCAACGTATGCAATTCAAATACCAGATCTTTTCACTTAAATGCGAGTAGATGCCGAAGAACAAACTACATCGACCAACTCAAGGTCGACAAGGAAGAATACATTGGACGAGTTCAGGTTGGAGTCACAGTGGCTGAATATTTTCAGCCATTCACGAGATGACGACAACCTGGAGAGGAGGTGGATGGAGTGGAATTCCTCGTCTCTCATCAGATATTGCAAGCAACCTGATTAGACCATTCTCCGAGACAGAGGTCTTATGCGCTTTAAAGAATCTCAAGAGTGAAGGTGCTCAAGATCTGAATGGATTTCCAATGTTTTTCTTTCAAGAGTTTTGGCAAGTGGTGGGCAAAGATGCCATGGAAACTATACAAGAGTTCGCCTCCTCAAATAGTGGTTTTGAGAAGCTAAATAAAATTTTCATTTTTTTATTCCTTAAAAGCATTCTACTGAGCTAGTGGAAGACTTCAGACACATCTATAACGCTCTAGCCTCTTGGCCCATGGATGCGTTGATGATTTACAATGCATGGCTGGGTAATCGGAGGTCAATTCAGTCATAAGGTATGGGACCTATGCAAAGCGGCGCCAAAACAATCCATTTCTAGAAAATGGCCTGGCGCCTGGGCGTGCGTCAATGTTTCTATGGGCGCGCCCGGGTAAACGGACCAAATCCCATGGGCCTTGACCAAGATGGTCTTGGACGGTTGCAACATCAAAACAGCTTGAAAGCATAAGGCGTGCTCGGTGTGCGGCGCAGGAAAACGGAAGGCAGCATAGCAGCAGCGGAGCGGCAGTTGCTGGGCGTGCGTTGACGCGCGCCCAGGAAATCCATGCGTCCGCCCGGGAAAACATTGATGTTTTCCTGGGACATGGACTGGCGGACTGGACCAATGCAGTGGCAGTTGCAGCAGGGCTTAGGGGGGTTTTTAGGAAGTTATTGTAAGTTAAAAGGGGTCTTTGACAGCCTCTTGGACAGTTGTAGTCGGTAGTTATTGTATGAGTTAGTTTCTTAACTACCCAAATAGGCTTTATAAATATGGCATGTAAAGGCATTGATGTGAAGGGAGGAAACTCCAGGATTTCACTAGGTGTTTAGTAGGATTACATGACAGAGAGGGTACAAAATTTAGGACTAAACTTGTATGGGCGGGTTGAAGTCTTGTTTGTACTTGTGATATATTCATTGCAATAAAATAATTTCCTTTCCCCCATATTTCTATGTTAATTCCGCATTGTCATTGGAGGAACGAATTTGGGCAAAAACATTGACGTTTTGGACAAGTTTTCATACTTAATTTCTTGTGTGAAGGACTAAGGCCACACGCACTTAGGAAAACATAAGCGTGTGACATTTGGTATTAGAGTCCAGATTTCTTCATGGCCGAATCAGGAGATGCCGGGCAAAGATATGGCCGAAAGGGGAAGAAGAAAGCAGTGCACGAGTCATGAACTGCGAGAAATGCCACTTCCTTTGATGAGGCATTGCAAGGAATGGCGCGCTAGGATTTGCTGGAACGCCTAGTTGCAATGGAGGAGCGTTTGGAAGGTTACGGAGATCTCTCCAAATGCATGGAATCTCTGGAGGAAAATATTGATGCATTGCGGGCCACCAACGAAATGTTGACTCGCATGGAGGCACAACAACGGAAGAGGATCCAACTGTTGGAAGAAGAAATCCTAGTGCTAAAGGGAGATGGTGGTGTGAGCGGCATTACTCAAAATGTGAGAATGCCAAAGAAGTTTGTCGGGCCAGAACCAGCAAAGTACAGAGGGGCACGAGTTGCCAAGGTATTTGATGAGTTCATGTGGAGACTTGAAACTGGATTCAAGGACATGAACGTGGTCGATGATGCTCAAAAATTCAAATAGCGGTACGCTATTTGGAGAAGGATGATGCGTTGTGGTGGCACCAATGCGAAGCCGAAACTCGAGTAAAAATGCGGATTGGAACTTGGGAAAAGTTCAAGGTTGAACTTAAGAAAGAGTTCTATCCAACTAATGCTTGGGCATTAGCCATGAAAAGGTTGCGGGGATTAAAACAAGTTGGCAGAATCAACGAGTACATCGTTGAATTTCGTGCAACGTTGCTAGAAGTTGGCGATTTACCCCAAGAAGTGCAAGTCTTCTATTTAAGGATGGCTTGCAAAGGTGGGCAGCAAGGGAGATCCAGGCAAGGGATGTTAATACCTTGTCGGAGGCAATCATTCATGCCGAAAAATTGATGGATTTCGAGAAAGCTATCAAGGGAAAATCGGTGGACAAACAATCCAGTGGGGGAGAAAAACCTCACCATGACAAAGATGGCAAGGCCGATGGAAAGGCCAAGCAAGACAAAAGTGACAAGCCATGGAAATTGGAGTGCTTCAAATGTGGTGGACCTCACTTCAAGAGAGATTGTGGGAAAACCAAGGTATTGAACACAATCGTGACCACCAAAGGAGAGGACGCAGTGCCAATGCAGCACTAAGGAGGCATGCATTTTTATATCCAGGATAACTCCGCAAGGAGTGACACTTCAAACTAAAAGATTTGAGTTTGGGTGTGACATGAGACAGACAGCATACCACAGGAGGTAGGACGGGGCCATGGACACAACAAAGTCCCTGAATGTCTGAAAGATCTTCGGTGTTGAAGACAAAGGAAGGAAAGGTCTTCGGTGTTGAAGACAAGGTTCGACGTTAGCTTTCAAAAGCAAAGCAATGTTCAAGGTCGATCTGGAGTAGATTGGCCAAGGAAAAGGTTGACGGTGTTATCAACCAAAGTGCTACAACGATAAAAAAAGTTGACAAGGACTGCGGAGTTGTAGAAAGTAGTGTGTTTTGGCAAAGGAAAGAAAGGTTCTCTGGAGTTGCAAAAAAGTTGATGCAATGATATTAAAGAAGGAAAGAGGAGGAGGTTCTCCAAGGAATAGAAGATAATTTTCTTTTGTGAAAGTTAAGTCATGTTGTAGCCAAATCGACATTGTCGGGATGGCAATGACTTGAGTGGGGGAGAGTTGTAACGCTCTAGCCTCTTGGCCCATGGATGAGTTGATGATTTACAATGCATGGCTAGGTAATCGGTGGTCAATTCAATCATAGGGTATGGGACCTATGCAGAGCAGCGCCAAAACAGTCCATGTCTGGAAAATGGCCTGGCGCCTAGGTGTGCATCGATGTTTCTATGGGCGCGCTTGAGTAAACGGATCAAATCCCATGGGGCTTGACCAAGATGGTCTTGGACGGTTGCAACATCAAAACAACCTGAAAGCATAAGGCACGCCCGATGTGCGGCGCAGGAAAACGGAAAGGAGCGTAGCAGCAGCGGAACGGCAGTTGCTGGGCATGCATTGACACGCGCCCAAGAGGAAAACGTTGATGTTTTCCTGGGACATGGACTAGCGGACTGGACCAATGCAGTGGCAGTTGCAGCGGGGGTTAGGGGGTTTTTAGGAAGTTATTGTAAGTCAAAAGGGGTCTTTGATAGCCTCTTAGACAGTTGTAACCGGTAGTTATTGTATGGGTTAGTTTCTTAACTACTAAATAGGCTCTATAAGTATGGCATGTAAAGGCATTGATGTGAAGGGAGGAAACTCTAGGATTTCATTAGGTGTTTAGTAGGATTACATGCCAGAGAGGGTACAAAATTTAGGACTAAACTTGTATGTGCGGGTTGAAGTCTTGTTTGTACTTAGTGATAAGTTCATTGCAATAAAATAACTTCATTTCCCCCATATTTCTGAGTTAATTTGCATTGTCATTGAAGGAACGAACTTGGGCAAAAATATTAACATTTTGGACAGGTTTTTAGGCTTACTTAGTTTCTTGGTGTGAAGGACTAAGGCCGCACGCACTTAGGAAAACATAAGTGCGTGACACATCGCTCTATCTAATGCCACATGCCTACCAGTGGCAAGAGTTCTAGCAAACCCGTTGTGAGGGGTTCTTGACTTTCTGGTTCATTCGGTTCAATATGCTTTTATTTCTGGTCGATCTATCACTGATGGTTTTACAATGGCATCAAAAATTGCAGCTTCATGGAAATGCTCTGGCAGATGAGACTTTCTCTGGAAAGTGGACTTCTCCAATGCTTATGACTCATTAGACTAGAATTTCTTGTGGAGCTCCCTTCAGCAAGAGGCCTCCCTTATGGATTTCTTGGATGAAACAGTGTGTTTGCACCGCTTCTTTCTTTGTTCTAATCAATGACGGACCAATAGACGAATGGGTTAAGCCCCAAAGAGGAGTCCGATAGGGGTACCCATTGGCTCCAATGCTCTTCGTTTCAGCAGTGGATGCCCTTGCCAGATGCACTTTCTCGGCATGTGAAGTGGATATCTGTCTTTTGTGATATCCATGATATAATTCATATGAGATTATAAATATATTTTTTTGAGAAGATGAGATTATAAATGTTAATTGTGTATTTATGTAGTTAATATCTACCATCATATATGTGTTAAAGGGTGTATTCTAGTTTCAGTTTTCATATGCTAAAATTAGCGAAATCTGACTAACGCATGAAAATATGATTTTCGAAAACTTTAGAATTTGAAAAATTGAAGTCCCGGTAATTGTTCATATATGTTAAAGTGTACTAAATATGATTTTTAATAAATTTTAGGAAGAGTTTTAGTTAGGTTAAATGAAGGGACAAAAACGAAAAATTTGTAAAACTGTCGATTTTGTTCTTCGGCCCAAAATTTAGATTTTTATTCCTTTGGAATTTAATTTTATAAATATTTTATTTGAATTCAAATTGGGGGTAGTTTCTTATTTACATGTAATGTCTTAA
>LTAE01002419.1:0-16032 GCA_001647135.1 Pontederia paniculata | reverse complement strand
TGTTGGAGACTAAAACATATGTTATGCTATAATGTGCATAATGTTGAAGTAATGAGACTCCTGAACACATGTAATGGTTACTGATATGGGTTATATGAACTCATCAAAGAAAATTGTTCTACTGCAACTATGTAATATGACTAATATGATATGGTGAGGCATTTGCATCTTACATAGACATGCATTGGCATTACCCCTGTCGGGTTGATATGTTTACCCCTATAGGTTGAAATACCTTATAGGGCTGATATGTTAAATTCCCGGAAGGATGACTCAAGGTTGTTTGGACCTAAGTGTCATGCGAACCAAAGTGCTACATTGCAATCGATGGGAGCCACCACTTGAGTTCGTAGGGGCCACCTCTAGAATCCAACAACTACTACCTCGACAGGGTTGACATGATATCCCGAAAGAGGTGGTATCTCCGGCTAGTTGGTGACATGACATGTACATGCATCGATGATTTTTATATGTCTCCATGTGGCAAGCGCGATCTTATTATGCTATTGTAATAGGATGATATTAATTATGCCTATGATAAGGTGCTAGTACTTATGTGTTATCAGGGTATGATACACTTAATATTATTTTATCCAAATTGAATATGTGATAACACATGGGTTATGAGTTTTCAACTTACTGAGTTGTGGTTTGCTCATATTGTGTTTTCATATTTTCTTCAGATCAGTAGACCAATTTCGAGACTGTGTTTGGCGATCCTATGTCGGATTAGAAGCACTTTTGGACAGGAGGTATAGATGAGACTTGTGTCTCCTATGTTTCTTTTGGAAGAACTTGAGAGCCATTTTGTGTGTGAAATATAAAAAAAAAAGAAAAGAGTTGGTTGTAATATTTGAAATTAGACTTGTATGTTGAAAAGTTAAATAGTGCACTGGCTTTGAATGATCAATAAAAGCTTGCATGGTTTGACCACTTTCTATTATAATATCCTTGAATTAATAGCACGTTTCCGTAATTTTACTTGATCGTCTATGATATGTTGCGATCCATGGGATAAATCAAGGTTTAAACTAGGGTCGTGACATCTTTTTTGCAGCAGCAAATCAAGGTATCATTGTTCCATTGCTACAATATGTTGATGATACAATTTCTTTTTATAGAAGGATCAATTGAGGCGACATAAAGGATCTTTGTTATCATCGGCATTTTCGGCGACTTCTCAGGACTATGCATAAACAACTTGAAGTCGTTATTTGTTCCTTTCGGCATGGATGAGATGATGGCACATAGATGCTCTAGATCTCCGAACAGCTAGATGCACCTTGCCACTCACATACTTGGGGCTTCGGGATAGTGGAATCCTCACCGAGACTAGAACCCCATTGTGGAATGTGTTGAACGTCATCTAGAAGGGTGGAACTCGACACTTTTATCTAGAGGTGGACGGCTGATTTTGATTAAATCAGTTTTGTCATCTATTCCAGTTTACTACATTTCGACGTTCAAGATGCTCGATGGAGTAATCCGACATATTGATATTATTAGAAGAAGATTTCTTTGGCGGCATCATGTCACGGCAAGGAGGCAAATCAAGGTACCATTGTTCCATTGCTACAATATGTTGACGATACAATTTTTTTATAGAAGGATCAAGTGAGGCGGCACGAAGGATCTTTATTATCATCGACATTTTCGGCGACTTCTCAGGACTATGCATAAACAACTTGAAGTCGTCATTTGCTCCTTTCGGCATGGATGAGGTGATGGCACATAGATGCTCTATGGAACTCCGAACAGCTAGATGCAGCTTGGCACACACATACTTGGGGCTTCGGGATAGCAGAATCCTCACACGAGATTGGAACCCCATTGTGGAATGTGTTGAACGACATCTAGAAGGATGAAATTCGAGACTTTTATTTAGAGGTGGACAGCTGAATTTGATTAAATCAGTTTTGTCATCAATTCCAGTTTACTACATGTCGACGTTCAAGATGCCCGATGGAGTAATCCGACGTATTGATATTATTAAAAGAAGATTTCTTTGGCGGCATCATGTCACGACAAGGAGAGGATTAAATTTGGTTTCATGGGATGAAGTTTGCATACCAACATCGGAGGGAGGCTTGGGAATCCGTCCACTAAGAGAAATGAACGAAGCCCTTCTTGCAAAATGGGTCCCTCGGATAATGGGCAGCGGTGTTCACATCTGGTCGTCTATGATAGCAGCTTTCCATGGTCACTTGCTATCTTGGGAGAACTGGCTAATAATCCCACAAGGAGCTTCATCCTTTTGGCAGGGTGTTGTGTAGGTGATGACAAGGATTCGTCCATATTTTGTGGCATCGTTGGGGTCGGACCATGGATTTAGATTTTGCGAGGATCCATGTGCATCAGAGGATCCTCTTGTCGTGCAATTTCCAAGATTATATGCAATTTCCAATATTATATGTGATAATACTTGGGAAGTTTGTTGTGGTGGCTAATGTTTGGTTAGGGAATCTACTATCTAATGGAGTTTGGACTCCTCAATTTTCCCCTAACCCCTCAGACCAGTGGCTGGAGGATTTTCTCCTACTGATGGGAAGACTTGAAGACAAAACTCCAAATCCTTCCCAAATAGACTCTTGAATACGGTCTCGAGATTAGTTTACAGTCAGGAAAGTTTTCAAAATTCTGATTAGTGATAATAGATTAGAGGATAATGATTTTAGAATGGATTGCAACATGATATGGAAGCTTTGGATTCCACAACGGTTGAAGATTTTTGTGTGGCTACTGAGAAGAAGGCGCTTACTACAAGATGCTATATCCAAAGATGGGTGTAAGAGACTAGCACGACGTGTTCCTTTTCTAATATTTTTCAAGAGAATATTGATCACCTATTTTTTGACTGTTTGGTGGTTTCAAGCGTACCATCCTATACAAGTTTATGTTCCAAGAAGAAAGCATATAACACCATTTGCTCTCCTATGGTCTATGTGGCTCCAGCGCAATGGATGCACATTTCGAGGGGAGAGATTATATGTGGAGAATATTGTAGCTATAGCCGAGAGACTAGTGAACGAATGGATAAGATGCTAATCCTTTAATCTTTTAATTCTCATGTAACAAGAATATTTAAACCAATATTGCCTCAATAAAATGGGTAACCATCCTTTTCCCTCTCAAAAAAATGTCGCAACGTCACGGTTAATCAAAAGAACACTTGATCAAGAATTTTTGTTACCTTTTGTCAGAATATCAACCTCTCCGGTATCCTGTCGTTCATGAACCTGGAGATTGTATACATGAATATCATATTAAGAAAAATAAAGCCATGCAAAAAAAAAAACAATAAAAAGAATTTAAATAAGAAAATCTGATAAATAAGAACTTACTTTAATTTACCTTAAAATAGTTTGTTCAAAATCTTTATAACTTTTAATTCTTTGAAATAATATTTTTTTATGTTTAATTATATACTTGGCACAGGTTTACCTCAGCTTTTACATCTGAAGTTTTAGTAATACAAAAGTAAAGTTGTAACCAAATCAATATTGGAAAAATAGTTATTTGTATTAACTATAAAGTGATACAAAAGTAAAAAAAAATTATAATCTTATATGATGTTTGAGCAAAGTTCATTTGTTCCATCAACAGATTTCACTAGTACCACATGGCACATAATAATGTCACATCAATGTCAACATTAACCAATGGAAACCCCACATAAAGAAAATGAAGTTTCCAATGTGAGGATACTACCTTGATTACACGATGAACAATTGGAATCTCGCGACCCTGAAAAAAGTAAGTAACAATTTAAAAAAGGGAACCTGGTGAAACTTTGAAGAAAAAGAGAATTATGGAATCGGCATCAAGAGAGAATGCAATGTACATTTTCTTTTCTTACAAGTTACAAGTACTCTATGTACTTTTTACTTCAGTCTTTACTTAGATACATTTTACTTAGTCCTTTATGAAATTAACATAAGAAACATCCTTCTTTAAACAGTACAATAAGTTAAATTTCAGTTCTATGGGCATAATTATGCTCTGTTATGAAATGAACATAGAGCTATATTAAGAATTTGAAATAGAACATTAAACGAAAGTTCTCTTAACTGAATTAGCTTGAACAGTGTGGAAGGCCAGATAACTGTTTGATAGGATTGTTAATGACAGCATATCTTAGTAGCTACTAGCTAGTAGCATATTATCTAGTGTTGTATTATTATGCCCAATTTTAGAACATCAGTTCTGTTAATTCATTAGTTACAATAATCAAAGAGTTCAATGAATAAAGGAAACAGAACTAAGCACAAATGATAAGTTTCACTTTGAAAATTTCTTGAATCACATCCGTCAGCTTATACACCGTCACAATTAATGGATTTCCCAGTAGCGAGATAGAATGATAATTGATTATAGGCATTGAAATCATGAAGATCGCATACTACCTGGCTTTCACAATATATGCATACGACTGGGGAAAGAGTAAAAGACAACAGAGACAACTCACATCAATATTGAAGACAACTATTTCTCCAGCTCGAATAGGATCCTTACTCATGTGCAGAAACAGAATATCACCCTGCATTGTTAACCGACAGAAAGTTACTCTTGCCAACTCAAAGTAAGATATCATGAAAAAGATGAATTAAACCATAGATAAAACACTCTCAAAAAGAGAAAAAAGAAACTAGAGACGAAAATCTTAAGACATTGTATAACACATAGAAAAGGAACAGTAGGAACAGAAATATTATCAAGCAAGGTGGATGGTCATAGTCTACAAAAAACAAAGCATCCACACAATAGAGATGCTAAATTACACCTTCAAATGCAGCTGATATTATGGCACGTATATACATGGAATGGTTAATCTGGTATCTGCAATTGCTGATAAGTCAAGGCACCAGAGATGCAATGTGTCCCTGCATAGGAATATACTCTTCTCTTGCCACATAGCAAACAACTCTTCTATGTCTTGATTTGAAGTATTGGAGAGAAGTTATATACCAACAATAGGCTAACCACCAACATATTAACATTGTACCCTCTCTATAACTTCAAGAAGACTCTAAAGATTCTATTTCTTTTAATGGAAAGAGGATATCTATTACAATCTAAAGATTCTAACTATTTATCGTTTTGAGGGCTAAAGATCTTTAGTAATTATGGCCATACATTTTCATGTCAGACTTCATATTAATCAGGGGTCTGAGTTAATTGATGAAGAGATGAAATAGATAGTGCGGCACTAAAGGATAAGAGTCACTAAGCTTTATGGTTCAAAACTATCCTAGTGTTGTCCTTCCAACAGAAATGTGGCTCCATAGTCATGGTAATTTCTTCCATTTTCAGGAACGCAAGGCTAAAGGTGTTGATTATAGATGATAAATGAGTAACAAATAGCTGTATGTGCAGCACTCTTATTGCAGTGGGTACCCATTTCGTTCTTTTCCTTTTCCCAAATGAACTCTATACATCTTTGTAGAGTTTTTTAGTAACAACTTCAATCATTGTCCAAAAGAAGTCACAAGTATTGTGTATACACTTCCATTACCATAATAAAAATATAACTTCTTTTTTTCCTTTCTAAAATTGTCACAAGTTCAGTTCAGTAGATCGTGAATCTCCAAAATCCAATGTTGTAGGTTCAAATCGTATCACCTGAGGTCATTTAGATTGGAACCTATAGTTAGTGGCATGAAAAGATTGGTGTGACCGACCACGACTACAACTACTAGCGTGTCAAAGGGCTTAGATTCTAAGGATAACTTATGCCTCTAGGGTGTGTTGGGTTCAAAATATATTATACCAGGAATAGGTATAATTATACTCGTGGTATAGTTATACTCAATTTTTATTCTCATTTGTGTCTGTTTAAGAAGTAAAGAATTTAGCAAGTTATTCCAATATGTGTTTGGTTGAATATGAGAATAGATAAGTATAAGTTACATGCTTTTATTTATACAATGTTAAAAAACTAAAATATTTTTTTTTGTTTTATGATGAATTAATTATATCACTAAATAAACATACAATTACAATAATATTTTTTTATATTTTCTCAACAATATAATTTATCTATTGGATACTAAGAATTAAACTTTAAATCAAATGCAATATTTTTGTTTTAATTATATTTACACATTTTATATGGTTCTTATTAAATCTTTTATATAAAAAAGTTTGAGGTTTTTATTTAAATATTTAACTTGTTAATTATTTTTTATTAAATATTTATTATATATATATATATATATTTGATTTGTTCAGATTTGATTTTTAGTAGATATTAGATTTGTTAAATTTTTTATTGAATATTTTATTAAATTCGTATACCCAACTTGGGTATAATATAATACCTACCTTTTACTAGGTATAAGTTTTGACAACATTTATACCCAAGTTGGGTATAAATATTTTTTTTAATGGCAAAACTACCCTCCGCACAAATTGGGTATAACTTTGGGTGTTTGGGTATAAACTAAGGAATAGACTCTTATTCCCTAGTTTATACCCCAACCAAACACAACCCTAAGAAATTTTGCTGTCAACAGAAAACAATCAAATAGCAAGAAGATGATGGATATATACTCACCCTCTTGAAGCCAGGTTCCATGCTGCCAGACAGCACGACGACAACCGGCGACTCGCTGCCAGTCATGCACATCAAACCCTTCCATATGATTAGTGCCGATGTCACAATCATACCTAAGAATTTATTTATAAATAAATAACAAAAAACAACGATGAGACACACCATTAAAAGCAAATATGTCAAATTAAAACCCTAATTTGAAGGGCGGAGAGAGACGACGCACCAAGGCTAACTATTTGAATTAGAACTTGGCGGATCTGGAAGGATTTGATAGAGTTCTTGACATCTTCGGACCACCCCATCTTCCTCTTTCTTGTTATCTCGTGTTTGCTTTCTTGATTACTCCTCTCCTTGCTCGTTCAGTTCCTCCTCCCCTTGCTCAGTTTGTTCACTGTGCCAAGTCAAAACCCAATGGGAGAACGATCCAAAGAGACCTTCAGTACAGATAGAACTTGTCAAACTAATTAAGTCAGAAGGTCATACGAAAATAATATAACATAGTAAAATGTGTATAGCAAAATACACGGGAATGCAAATTTGTCAAATCTAATGGTAATATGCAAATAGCCAATGTTGTCAAACAGAAGTAAGGGCCAAAGAAACACATAATTGTAGGACACTAACAACGAACATGTGATTCTACCAGATTTTACTAACAAATATAATTTCTATAATATTTTTCATCGAAAAGATAAAGACATTGTTTTTCTTAAAATAAAATTTGAACAAAAGCATTAACAATCAATCGTTAATAAACTAATAATAATAATTAAATATTAAGAATATAAACAGAGGAGCTCCACCAAAAAGCATAATAATTATGATTTATAACAATTAAGAGCAGGAACAAAATAGCAATTATAAGTCATAACAATTAACAATCAAACACTATAAATATAAATCATTATAGCATAAAAAAACTATAATCAATCACTAAAACTAGTAATAATCAAATATTAAGAACGTGAACAGAGGAGCTCCACAAAAAACTATAATAATTATGATTTATAACAATTAAGAGAAGGAACAACATAGCAATTATAACATATAACAATTAACAATCAAACACTATAAAATGTAGATCATTAAAAAAACTTAAACTAAAAACATTGGAGGAGGACCACCCCAAAAACACAGTGGGAGGCCCCTGTCCATGGACACGGGGGACGCAAGTGCCTCCCCGAGCGAGCAGATCTGCTGGAGGAGAGAGCTGGCGAACAGATCTGCTCGCAGACAGCGCTCGCTTGCAGAAAGAGGATGCTCGAGCATGAGAGACCTAGAGAGAGGAGAGGGAAGGGCGAAGGAGGAGAGGGAACCGGAAGGCGACGGCAGCGGCGAACGGAACGACGGCGACCTGCAGCGGCGGTGCGGCAGCAGCAGCGAAATGCAACGGCCCTGGACGAGGAGGAAGAGTCGCGGGATGTACGTTTTTGGGGCATTGTGCGACTGTTACGAATCAAATGAAACTGGTCAAGTGGTTTCCGGCCCAACTCTTGTTTGGGCCTCCATCATCCTTCAAAAATTAATCCTCCTTTAAACAAGATTATTATTTTGTTATATATTCAGATTCATATGCATGTTTTACTTATTGAAGGAGGTGAATGAACTATATGAACCTTCCATTCCAAAATTATGAAAGTATTGCATTTCAGAAAACAAAATCGTACCCAAAAGAAATACATGGTGCACAACTTCTTAATGCATTGTTCTCTACTATTTCTTAACATTCTAAATTATCCAACAAAAAATGTCACTTATTAAATTTACAATCTATAGGAAATCTAATTAGTCATTCATGTTAACATATTTACTTATAAAAAATCTTATCATGTAATATATTTCTATCACTATTTATCAATATTGGCAAGTTTAAAAAAAAACTTTTTTTCAGAGGGCAAAGGATGAGAGCGAGATTTCATCCATTTTTATTCATGATGAAAGTGTTACATCAATGTAATTACAAAAATATGAGTTATCTCGTCGACTAGGCTCGTACCATAACATTGTTTTCGACATAGCATTGTTCTTCTTTTGTTGATTTTCACATAGAATGCAAGAAATATCCGCCTCCGGTGATTGATTTTATTTATTTTGTTGGTGTTTGTTGTCTTCTAAAAATCCATACAAAATTTTTAATTCACAATGAAATCTTCAACTTCCATATTAGTCTACAGTTCATGCATAGTTTAATATCCTCCAAGCAGTTGTCTCTATATAACAGTTCATAGACTTCCTTCATCGAGAATGTCCCAATTGACCATGACCAATAATTCATTCGTATATTATCGGGGTTGTGCCCTACCAAACGTTCAAGTAGTAGGAGAAATTCACCAACACGGTTGTTTGATAATGTTCCAAAGAACTATGGTGTCCATACACCATTATTAAGGATGCTTCCCGACCAAAAGGAAGTAATCGTCGAATGGAGAAGCTCAACTATGGTGTATAATCTTGGAAAAATATCACAAAAGGTACTGCTGAAGCTCATGGGTCTTCTATGAATTTGAACTCCTCACTTGATCCCAAGGTAGTAGCGAAAAAAATTCCTCAATCGAGGCATAACCGTTACAACACTTTTTCCATAAACTAGAGCGGGCTCCACCCCGAGGAACAAGTTGTCTCATTTCGCATGATAATGTGTATCCATAGCAGGCTTTAATCACCGGAAATCAGGTGTCATGTGTTTGGACCATTAACCAGACTAGTCATTTGGACAATAGTGCAAATTTAAAAATTTATATAATTTGCTTGGAACTTGTGAACGCAAATCATAAATTGATAAAGTTAATATATTAGACAATATGAATAATTAATATATGTTTAAAATATAAAAAATATAGTATATATAAAAATATTCATAACAACTATTATAATTATAATTAATAATCGATAATAAATTATTATAAAAATATAATATTAGTGATATGATTAATAATAGAAGGCAAGAAGTATGCAACATTGTATTTTACAACACATATATCCTTTAAAAATTATTAATAATTTTGGTTTAGTGTCCTTTTCACTTTTTGGTTCATGTTGAATTGAACTAAAATTACTCGTAATTTTATTTTAATTTACATAGAAAACTATACATTTTCCCTTAATAATATTACAATATAGATAACTAGAAATATAGTATTGTTGTAAATGATAATTTTCTATTAATATTATTATTGTGTTGTTGATATTGTATTTTATATTTTAGTAAGAGTCAAAAGAGCAAATATGGAGTAGAATTATAAAATTAAGTGGCTATCTATATAGACACTCGACCTAGGAAACATGTACTATCACTTCATAAGTAATATGTATTACTAGGTGGTCGAGATTGCTTATAAGTTAAAACGAGTTAACATGTCTATGTGACAAATGTGGAGGTGCTTATTATCGCCAATTTGCACTTGGTTTGTATGTTGATATATGGTTCCAATGTTTAGCGACTTGATGTTCAATATTGTGTGATGAGTAGCCTCGATATCAAGAAATTAGTCATTATATGCTTCAATGATTGATGGTCTAATGATGGTGACATAGCTAGTTGTTGAATTGTGGAATATGTATGAGCATCTTTTGTTGTGAGATGTCGATGTTAGCATATACTATGGTAAACAGTCAAGAATACCACATACTAGGTGTGGATCGTGATGGGTCAAATTGTTCTTCTATTGACCACGACCATGACTTTTGCTAAGGTTGTTTGGCATTGCATGGATGATGTGTTGGGAACTTGTGTGGTGGACTTGGGAGAAGGGAAGAAAGAGTCAAAGGAATATTAGGTTTGCAAACAGTTTTGATGACTTAATAATAAACTATGGAGTTTATGGAAGGTATACATATTGGGCTGAGCCAAATGGACATAGTAAGTATGGTGTTGTTGAAGTCGACATTCAAACTCTTGAAGATGATAGAATTATAACTAGATGTTACTAGGCCATGACTAATAGCCACAAGTTCATCAACGAGGCACTTCAGTTGACGAAGAAACTTAGAAATTTACTGCCCTATTTTTTGTTTAGAAGTTGCATCTTCAATTGAAGATGGAACGTCATATATGGGGCTCCATTGACTTGTTTGATAGCAAGGAAAACATCATAAGATGTCCTAACAATGAGGAGCAGAATTTCTTCATACAATGAGGTAAAAGCTAAGAAATTGATTTTTTTTTTCTTCCATTCATAGAATTGGGAAAATATTATTCAAGTTGAGGGGATTTATGAGGTGGGAGAAGGTAAAGTCGTTAGTCAAGATGGACGAGATATGGTGTCATTAACAAAGTTGTATATATCCAAATTTTAAATCAATAGATTTGGTGAGTGCTAGGAATGATGCAAGAGTATTTGACACAATTTGAAAAACAAAGAAAAATAACATAAATGCTAAAGTCATAGTATAGAGTATTATGACAGTTAATATATGTTTAAAGAGAAATAGAAAATAATAATTAAGCTAAAAAATGTCATATACAAAATCTATCTATAATCTTTATAAATATATGTGATTATATTAGATATTTATATAAAAATAAAAAATATAACGACCCCAAACTCACACCATGCCACATGGCAAAATGCAGATTTGGAGACGGTATGACGATACAATCATTTGACTAATAATTTGACTATATTGACTAGTCAATAAAAATAACATAAATGCGGAAGACTTTAATCAATTAAAAATAATATTTGATAAAGTAAATGCGGAAGTCTGAACAATATAATTAGTGTCATAAATATGATGACTCTAGAGATAACACTAAAACCATGTCATGTGCATAACATCAGCATCATCACGAGCAATCTGTAGTCATCAGCATCATTATCCACTGTAGAACTAGTACCTCCAAGATCATGCAGGGAAAATAATATTCCGTGAGCAATTGCGCCCAGGGTGTAAAACACAAGTAGATATAGAATCATAACGATAAGAATGATGACAATAAACTCGATATCGATATAAATCAGTAGGTGGTGATATGGTGAGTCAACAATATAATCAGTGGCTTCAAAACGATACAATTCGATAATATCACTTTGAGAATTATCCTAGGGTGAGATAATACTAATTTGAATGGCGATTGAGGGATGATCCAATTCGATACATTCTCTTCCATAATAAGACTATTCCTTGAAGAACGATCCAATAAACCCAATTGGTAAGGGGCAATTTCCAATAAGCAATGGTATAGAGATTTGATAAATGAAAGGATAATAAGAAAATAATGACAAGACTAGTCAGATTCAGTAAAATAGAAATTCGATAGAATACTAATAAGATATACTCGTATGGTGCAAATCATAGGATGATAAATCAATTCTCATATAAGATCCAATGACTTTCCAATAATATAATACTCTTTGAAATAATAAGGCCAATAAAAAAATGAATTCAAAGGTCAGTTGTACAATAATTGAGATCAATTCGGTAACGTCAAGTAATAAAGAATAAACTTTCAAAGGCCAATAAGAATGATATAGCTTCAATAAAATACTTTGAATGATATAATCAAACGTTAAGAAATTATATTCCAAAGGTCATCGATAATTTCACTTTACATCCGATCTGATAAGGCCAATCAATAATGATATAGCTTTGAGAACATACTTGAACAATATGGCTAAACAATAAGGAATTATATTCCAAAAGTCAGCAGTGCTTTCACGTTACATCCAATCCGATTCGATAAGGCCAAATCAATAGGGAGTAATACTCTAAGGCCACTACATTCTTTCTTTCCTTTAATGATAGAACTAATGAGAATCACTTGAACAATGGATACAATATGAATCACTTGTACAATTAGGGAATATGAAGTACTTGAATCATTGTTTGATATAATCAAATGTCTTTCGATATAATATGATGGAGGATATAAATCTTATGTGATACACTCCATCTATTATCTTTTCTCAATATGTGGGTGACTCATTCTACAATACATTCCTAATAACACAAGAATACAATAGTCTAGATCATATATAAGTTTATGTTAGATTTATCTCATTAGTGACTTTATTGGTGCCTTTATGTTCATTCGGTATAGAGCTCATAAAGCATGAAGCCAACGGTACAAAACTCAAACGATATGATACGATGTTCATCCTGAGTTGCCATGATAATAATCAATATGGTCAACGGGGGTACTGGCCATGATAAAAAAAAATGCCCAACATGTGGGGAGGATGCTCGAGTATCCTCGTCGTTATAGGGAAGGGATCTCTCTAGGTAACAAGAGCAAAGTAGGGAAGCTGCAGCTAGGCCACTGACCTTTAACGGTATAAAATGATAAATAACGGTAGCTCCCAACGGTACACATAGAATCATAATATTTAGTCTTGTTAGTCTTACGTGATATCTAATATATTTCCATAATGTATCATCACATTATAATATCAATAGTAAACATTAGAGATTATTTACAACTATGATGTTGGTACATCATGGGCCTTTACTATCATTTTACGGTCGTGACATCAAATATCATGGGCCGTGATATGGTGTCATGCCCCGTAATCCATCAGGGTATCCCTCTTCTTCACAGTCACGAGTCGTGACTCGTGGATCACGACCGTGACGAGAAGGTTACCACGTTCGTCTTGGTACATGAAGAGTATCACGACATTAAGGATCTCTCGCTCGCAGGTGATTACGAGTCGTGATATTGCATCACGGGTCGTAAGTCACCCGTATGACAATCGCGATCGTGTAGGGTTTCACGATAGCGATCCGTCGACGCATTTCGATCATACGCAATACCGGTCACGGGCCGTGACTAGGGTGTCACGACCATGATTTTAGCGTTATGGATCGTGACTATGGTGTCATGACCGTGAAATCGATCATCATGACCACGACTTTGACATCAGGTCAGATGTCGAACACGATTAGGTCTGGACACAACATCTCGGGTCGTGACAAGGGTGTCACGGTCGTGAGATTGGTCATTACGGGTCGTGACGAGGGTGTCATGACTGTGAGATGATCTTCACAGGCCATAACAATGGTGTTACGGTCGTGACGGTACATGAAAATTCCAATCCGCATCCAGTCGATTTATCCGATCACATTGTGAAGAAAATAGGAACCGAAACTATACGATTTTTTTATGAAAGGGAGACTGAAAACTTAGGTTTTTGATAGATGATTATCAAAATCCGAAATTAGGACCAATGACATGATCAAAGATGATATAAAAAAAGAGAAAATCATGATCTTAATCATGAACGATATATTCAAAGGGTTAATAAAAATATGGAGAACTCTAGAACATGATCACGATATAAAATCAATATTCAGAGGATTACGAACCATCTTTAGAATTCTAGAAAAATGATCAACTATATGAAACCTAGATTTACAAGTGATCCGCCATAATACACACCTTATGACCTAAGTTTTTGTCTCGATTTTCTTCACACATTCCCGTTGTTCCTCTTCAGTGATTCCTCTCTTATAATTTCCCCTTAGGAGGTGATCAATTATCAAAAGGAGAGAAAGATTCAACATTGCCTTTAGATCCTTTGGGTAAGGGTACAGGGAGAAGGAGACTAGGGTCGGTTAGGAAAAAAAATATGATTTTCTAGGAGGAGATATTTATAATTAACTTAGGAGTCCAAGTTTATTGAGCAAATCTGAATTTGTTTCGGATTTAAATTTAAATTTTAAATTTTAAATTCTGACTTCCTTCTTCTTAGTTAAGGAAATAAAATCTGAGGAGAATAAATTTCTAAGAAGATAAAAATCTGAGGAGATAAAATTTTTTATCTCCTAATTATGAAAATATCTTTGGAGGAAATAAATTTGAGGAGTTTAAATTTCTGGGGAGATAAAATCAGGGGATAAAATTTGGGGAGACAATATGCGGGGAGTTATAAAAAATGTCACAATAATTGAATGACTATCTATTGTATTGGAAAGAAGATAGAAAGAATATCCTAAGAAAAAATAGTCCTAAATAAATGTAATAGAGTGACAAAATAAATATAAATATAAAAATATTACCCTTTTTATCTGTTTAAACTTATAATTTAGCAAAGATCAGGGAGACACAAATTGATATATGGAATTGCTCACACTTATATTTTAGGATTTGCAAGGGAAGGCATATGCCTATGCAACAACACCTTGCCTCTAATTTTTTTGAAGGTATAAAATATTAATAGGTGAACTAATGATGTACCCGGCTATGATATTAGATCGACTGAATTGCAAATGGACTTCATAAACATTTTATTTTACACTTTGAATTGTAATAAAAATGAAATTATGATCATCCACGGGATTGTTAGATTGTTGTCGATTATGTCGCTTAAATTTTGCATTATTATATGTTATTTCATATTACTTTCTATTTTTATTAATCTGTCATTATGTTTTACTGGTAGTTCTTAATCAATAATATGGTTAACATATTACGCCTTGTGGCAAGAATTGATTTTGGGGTTATATTTGGTCTTTTTATTTTCCCTAAATCCTAAAAAGAAGCTTCGCGGTCTACTACTACTACTTATGCGCTAAAAAGTTGTCTATTCAAAGCCTAGACATGGCGATCGAATTAGACATCAAGATTTCTCGATATTAGTCATCTAAAACTTCCTAAGTTCTCTCTTCCAACGATCCTACAACACGTTAGGCGTGGACTCGAGTCCACACGATACGCTTCTTTGCCAACCTTCCGCGACATTTACATGAATTGGTCGTCGCTGCTAAGAAACTGCCAAGTCAGTGGCAATAATGTTTTGTATTGTCATAGATGTGCAAAGAAAAATAGATCAAACCTTTTTATTCAAATGATAAGATGAAAGAAATTTTATAAAAATAAAAATTACACCCAAGATTTGTTGATGTGTTGTTACGAACGCACAACATGTTTCCTTCTTTTTTTTTCATTTTATGTATTAAGCCCTTCCTTGTGTCCAAGTGACGTCACAACTTTTAATTTCAATTAGCGCTTCAGACTGTTTGGAACATATTATGGCTATGTTTGGCAACTCAAAAAATAGAGTTTAGATTAGAGTTTAGAAGTTTGACTTGGTCAAATCGTTATTTTTTTATAATAAAGTGTTTGGTAAATTATTTTATAGGTAAGCGGTTAGCGGTTGGGTGGTAGGCTATTTTAATTAACATTTAGCGGATAAAAAATAAAGGTTGAACTTTTATACCCAATTTATTCTTCTTTTTTATTAGAACTTTTATTAGAGTTTAAGCTATGCATATAATCATAAATACTTATTAACATTTTAAATATTATTGACATTAGTAAATATAATTTTTTTTAATTTAAATATTTATTCTTTATAGTTAGTTAAGAAGATTATTCTAAATTAATTATCATAAATCACATAAAAAGTTTTTAGAAAGTACGTAATATTATAAATTAAATGATTTATCATATTGATGTATTAAGCCTATTTACGTCATTTTATAGTTATCAATTAATTTCATCATCATATTTATTAAATATTTTTTTATTATCACCTTAA
>LTAE01002418.1:18868-33560 GCA_001647135.1 Pontederia paniculata | reverse complement strand
AGTTTGTGTGTTGGGGTCGCCCATTCATCAATCACTGGACGACCACCTCATTTAAGCATTTTCCTCCGATCGTCCGTTCCTCATCTCTGATCGACCAGTCTACCTCTGATCCCTCCATATATCATCGTTCAGCTCCATATGCACTCCATTCTCATACTGGTCGACCCCTTCATATCTTTGGTCGACCGTTCATGCTTCTGCTCTCCATTACATATATCCTCCCTCTGATGTTGGTCGACCGCTTCATATACATAGGACGCCCATTGCACACATGTAATTCTTCTGAGATAATTACGTGTGCACTGGTCGTCCACTCCTTCGGCTTAGGTCGACCGCTACTCTGAACTTGTGAATATCATGTTTCAAAAATCAGCTCAATAAGTTCATTAGTATAGGCTGAGTTCACTTTACAAATTTGTGATCATTCAAAACATTCTCGGGATCCTAGATTCAACACCATTTTTAGTTGCTACTTGATCAATTATATGATATGCTTTATGCTCTTAGGATGAAAAATCTTGTTTGATGATTGTTATTCATTTAATCATCGAAACACATGCTAAGTCATAATTAGCTAAAAGATGCAAGATTAATTATTATAATTGATGTATTAAAAAAGATGAAGTATTAAAAAATTTAGTCGAGACACATCAATAAAGGAGGAAGTAGTTAAAACACTTCTCATAAAATTATAAATCTTATTAGAAATAATATTTGAACTTTCTAAGATGGACCCCTAAGAAATGTTTGACTTAGCTAGCCAGAGGAGACTCTTCAATGTAAAGATAAAAATATATCATATGATTATGTTAATGATGCGAGTTAAGAAGAACTCCAATGAATTGTATGACTAAGATATAAAGAATGATGAACATGAATATAAGATGCTTAATCACTTATATGTTTCATATATAAAATGCTCAATATATAAAACATTTAATGTCACGCTCATGTCATACTAATGTCTGAGATTGAAATGATTTATGTACAAATATTATGCTCAAAATCATGATGTCCATAATGTGAGGAGCATGTTGCATGATGTATGCTGACATTTACATATTCTAACCGAGAGTTCTATATTTTCCCATTTTTTTTATACATGTATGTGATGAGGAGTGATGGACTTGATAGTGATTTGCTCATAGTATGCACATGATTATGTTTAGATCTAATGAATATTTTTGAAGTCATTAATTGTTATGTATAATGAATTTATTTGATTGTATTCATGGGCGGAGCCAAGGAGGTGCAAGGGGGTTCACTGGCACCCCCTGGATAAATATATAATAGTTTAGTAGTAGCGTAAATTCGTATCCGTATAGTTGGTCAGATGGAATTGTTGCAAGTCAAGGTTATACAGGTCCACGGTTCGAGCCTTATTGTCTACACTTTTTACAGCTTTTGCTTTCTTACTTTATCTTTTTTTATTATTATTATTTATCCTTTATCTTTCACTTTGATAAATAATATTTATTCATGTGCTAAAATTTATTAATTCATTAAAAAATACTATATATAAACTTCATTAGATATTCCCAATATGTATTAGTTTATTTCATGCCAAAACTTTTTTAAGGTTATATTCTTTTCACATTTTTCAAATTAATCCTCAAATATTTACTTTATAAAAATAAACTTTGTCTATGTCATTATATATTTGCACTTCATATTTCTGTTTCATAATTCAAAAGATTTCTCTTTAACAATATATCTTTAGAATTAGTAGGGTATGAAAGAAGTATTTAAGAAAATAAGATAATATCCATTATAAAAATATATATTTAATTTTTTCTCTTTCTGAGTATTAAATTTTATTTTAAAATATGTAACATTTTATTTGTTTTATTATATATATCACTGTTATAATATGATTTTCATGAAAATACTTTCTTTTTTTCATTTTTGTAATGTTTAAAATGAAAATATAATTGATTTAAATCTTTGGGTTACACTAAGAAGTGCAAAAAATATTGAATACTATAAATAAAAAATATTAATATTCAACATAATTTATTTATTACATTTTATGTCTATAATTAATATATGAATTGAATATTTTTGCACCCCTGAAGTGAAACTGTGGCTCCGCCTCTGATTGTATTGTTAGTCGAATGAACCTAAAATTTATATATTTAGGCTCTTATGCGATGATCTTGTATTATATCTTTATGTGGCAAGATGTTAGATGATTATAAATTTTAATTATATTTTCGCCGCCATAACTTATTATGATGATACATTTTTACTGTGATATTTATCGTTATCTTATGGACCTACTTTAATCTATATAATTGTTTTATGGGTTCATACAATGTATAAAAAATCTAATATAACGTCGTCAAAAGTCTATGTGGGCAAAGATCGCATGTGTACGGTTTGAGGGCATCGTGAAGATGGAGAGAGAGATGTGAGTCGTATCAAGGGTGATCTCCAATGTGAAGAGAGAATTCAAACTATGCTTAAAACCCTAGAGATGATCATGTGTTAGATAAGGTTTTGATTTTTTTTTTATTGCAACTTAACTCGATGAACGATGGCTTGGAAACTTTCAAAAAGTAAAATGTTTGAATATGAAATAATTGTAATCATGATAGTATAAAATCACTAAATAGTAAAATAATAAGATTAAAAATCACTAACGTTACAATCTTTGAGAAAATTGAAATTATTGTTTTTATTTAATATCATTCGAGCAATATAGTAAATCTGGGTTTTAATCCAACCCACTGAAATTTGGGTTAGGTCCGGTTAGTAGTGCCCACTAAAATCACTGGAATCAGACGACAAACTCTTATAAAGGTTAAACATAAAAGCAAATAAAATAGTTAACGATTTTGAGTTTCAAATTTAAATGTTTATAAAATTAGTAACTCCAAATTATATTTGATTATTGTTTTCTTTTACTCCCACTTGAATATTGAATTAATCATATGAGGCAATAAGTTTATGCACCAATGAATTCTTAATCATAATAGAAAAAAAAATGGAGCACCGTGCATAAGTAATCCCACAAAAATATGTAGAAACGGAAAAGCATGAAATTGAAACCTTAGTTGAAACAAGGACGCGAAATTGTGAAATAATTTATTCTATCAATAAACCAAAGATTCCAACTTGTTTTTTTTCTTTTAAGTCATTGGGAAATCTTATTTCTGTCCATATTAAATTTCAAATTGTCATAAGATATTTAGTTTTTTAAGTGTTAAATTGAAAGAAGGGTTACTAGAAACTATAAAACTATTCATTTGTCGCTAAGGGTATGTTTGGTTCAACACTTATGAAGGGGAAGGGAAGAGAAGGGGAAGAGAAACTAGGTGAAGGAAATGAAAGAGAATGAAGGTAAAATAATTAACCTTATTTGGATGATATAACTAAAGGGAAAGGAAGAGAATTATAATTTTTGTTGGACGAATATATCCTAATGTAAGTGTTTCTAAATTTGAATTACGTATGGATAAAATTGAAAGTGTAGTTTAAATATTTTTTCCCTTTCTTTCCACCCCAATTTGGGGTTGAAAGAAAAATGGACATTTAAAGGGAAATGGAGATAAATGGAGGATACATTTCCCTCGGTTAAAAATACAACCAAACGAAATTAATCGATTAATCTCCTTTCTCTTCTCCTCCTTTACCCTCCTTTGACTTCTAACCAAACAAGCCCTAACTCTATATGCCTAGCTTCACTCCTACTTCGCTCCTCTTTCTGCACATATCGTGTATGGTCCGCTCTACAAGGGGCCATGGCCCATGAAAAAGGGACTTTATGGAGCCATCCGCATTTATTTGTTTGTACCTATGTATCGAGAGTGAGGAAGAGATACCAAGTTAGTCTCGTGGCATTATATAACAAAGGTGAGTTTGCACTCCTTTTAGGGCTCATTCACAGTTCACATCACCTTATATCAGCATTCCAACCTCTGTACCTTGGTATAATAAGGGTAAAGACATAATTTTTCCGAGTTGTTTCCTGGCTCTAGCTTGTAATCTCTTTCCTGGAATGCAAGTTTACTTTCAAACAATTTCAATGTTAATGCTGCAAGTGAAAGGTGATAACTGACTCCATTTGAAACTTTCCTTAGGTAGAATTGACATTCTCCACAATGAGTGGGCTAAGAGCACTCTTGCCTCGGGCGTGAGTCGGTGAGTGTGGCATCCTGCCCAAGCATCCCTAGATGATGATCGCGTCAAGCATGACCTTGGGTAAGGTCAGTCATATCAAACAACCTTCCATTGCAACACTCACAAAAAGATCTTATCTAGGCGAGAAGACCGTCTTGATGTCGAATGTGATCCAAGCGCTCAAGCGACCCTATGACAGAAGGTCTCTTGTTGATCTTTGCACACCTGCCAACAAAAGAAGAGTAAGAGGGAGCGAGGAGAAAAAGATATGAAATTTTATAGTTAATAAAACACTAAGGCAACAAAGAAAATCAAGGGACTGATTTTATAAGTTAGGGTAAGATAAGAATGATACTTAAATAAATTAGAGTATTACAGTACAACATGATGTTCAAGGACTCAAAAGTTAAAACATTGGGAGACCGGCAACGGCGGTCCTAAATGAGAGAACCAGAGAATCAGGTGGTCTGTGCAACATTTCAACATCATGAAGCAAAGAGTTTGGACATTTCATGAATCACAAACCAACTTAAAATAAGAAAGTAGTTGACCCTCAGAATTCATAATGGTCAATAATTGAGGTGGCGATCAAAGCTTCAATTTCATCTTCTGCGCCTCTGAATCCTCCATTGCTTCAATATGAAATGGATAACTTCCTTCATAGTTGCTTTTCTCCCTTCCTTGAAGTTCCAGAGCTCTGACACGACATATCTGCCACTAGGATTATACTCGTTCATCTCAAGTAAGGCCGTTTTCACAGCATTGTAGACGTCATCGCCTAGTTCAAGCCATAAATTTTTCAATTTTGCATCATCCTCATCGATGATTTCCTGCAAAAAGGCAGAGTGATTCTGATTACTATACATAAGCTGAGTTTTTCTTGGTATCTAAAGTTCGAAATAAGCTAAGATGAACAAAAAAACTAAGGCTTGTCATGTTTTATCTTGTTCTCAACTTATTGATCCATAACCAGAAAAAAAAATGTTAAGCATCATAAGAGTAAAAGAACTATTGGAAAACAAATGCTCAAACAAATGACATACTTGATCCATTCCATCACGATATACCCTTTTATATGGGTGCCACGATGGGTTCTTCAACTCTTCTTGCCAAGTTGTGCATAGCTCTGCAGCTTTTATTTCAGCATCTTCAATACCGAATTTTTTCTTGCATGTGGCAAGAAAAACCTTTTCATCAAGTTCACCCATTCTTTTTATTCCTATCAGTGTTCTTTCGCCCAATAAATCATCGAGACCCTAAATCAAGCAACCCATGATTGATTTGAAGCAAACAAACAAATCAAGAAAACAAATGGCTCTGTTCTTTGAAGACAATATACACGCACCGTAATCAACTCCTTTCGAGCTTCTTGTAACTCATCATTGCTCATGCGTTCCTTGCTAATAAGGGCACTATTCAAATTTTCCAGTTCTTCCCTTTCTTCTGACAACCGTTCTTCCATCTTCTTTATGTCCACATCATCCAGACCTTCCAAATTCTTCATTATACGTAAGTTACCTTTCAATAGCTCTATTTCCAACTCTAGCTTCTGCTTCTGATCCAGTTCCTTCTCTAGTTGAAGTACTTTAGCCAAAGCAGCCTCTTTTTCTCGCTGAAAAGTGTACAAAAACCAAGTACTTGGAACTATTAAATATATCACAGAAATCTGGGAAAAAAAAACCCAATGCATAAACAGTAATTTTGTAAAGTACCTTTTGATCATCAATAAGCCTCAGAACTTCTTCATCAGCTTTCTTTTGCACCATGGATGCTAATTCAAGAGAACTATTCTCTTGTGCAGTCTGAAAGAGTTAAAATGATGTCAAAAAAATTTCAAGAAGCTCAACATATTTCATTGCAATTGCAAATAATGTGCGAAGAAGATTAATTATCATACTTCATACATGAACCTTAGGCAACATTTTAACCAGATGTTTATGCTGTTATCATTGCTACAACAATGACAAATGGTCTATTATTTCAAAATATTAGATAGTGATTGTATAGTTAATTTATTCTAATAATAGTGATAATTCATCATATGCAAACACACCATCAATTAGGTCCAGTAAATTCTCAAACAATGATGAGTCTTACCTTCTGCTTTTCATCATCAAGCTGCTTCTTTTCTGCTTCACCATCTGCTTCCAATTCTTCAAGTTGCTTAGATCTCTCTTCAACTTCTTTCTTCTTTAGGTCCAATTGTACCCTCAAATTATCATTCTCTTGTATTACTCTACGAGCATGCTCACGTGCCATAATCTGCAGGTTTTGCATTTCTAGTAAAAGAAAACATGCAAGAAAGTTAGAAACGAAACATTAATAAAAGATATAATGCTAACAAACAATTATTTGATGCACTTCATGCTGACAATGCTATCTATCAAGAAGCAATCACCAGACACAAACACATACAGCAATGACAGCAAAGAGCTCATGTTCCATGAATCTGGCACATGAAGACATTGTTTTGAAGATTAAACCTATGAACAAATCACAAGCTGAACATAAGCCTTTTATGCAATGACAACTTAAAGTAACATTCAATAATAGCTGGTAGCCTGGTATAATGAGGATACAAATGGCAAACTGTGACAATAAAAAAAGCTATTACTTTATGAATTGGTGAGATAAGCATCTTCCCTATTTATCATCTTTCCATAGAGATGATAAAAGAACTGCTTAATACTCACATTCAAATGAAATTGCATTATTCTGATTATTATCAATGATGTTAAAGCTATAACTAAGCTAGTTAATCATTAGAATAATAATCTTGAAGATGATTCCTCACACAAATGAAAACTCAACAAGCAGTTTAAATAGAATGTAATGGCATTAAGAAGTCACCTTCAGCATGAGCTTGGCGAAGCCTGACTTTGTCTTCCATCACTTGATTGAGAGAAAGATAAGTCTTATTGAACTTCTCCTCCAATTCAAGTAAGTCCTGAGTCTTCACCTCCATTTGGCTGGTGAGGGACTCCACGATCTTACCCGAGTGCATCGCCTCCTCCCTGGTCACATCAGAGATCGTCTTCAGCGCGCCATGCTCCCGGAGATGGCGCCCCACAATGTCATCGGAGTTGTAATCCTCAGCGCGCGCCATCCACCCAAACATTCCTGAGACCTCGTCTGTTCTTTCGTCCCAATCCTTCTTCCCGTGCTGGCTCGCGCTGAACTGGTTCTCGAATTCCATGACGTTCTTGAACCCAGTCCAGTCACTTTTAAACTTCACCACCGCTACTTTCGACCCGCATTCGCTGCCGCCGTCGCCCAAAGGGACGAGATCGGCCGGATTAAAGCAGGAAAGGAGTTCGCTTTCGTCCGAACCATTCCCTTCCTCGCCCTTCCGCGCGTCGACTAGGATCCCCCTCCACGGCCACACGAAGAGCTCCTCCTCCCGGGGCTTCTTCTGAGGCGGCTCCGGATCGGTGGTGGGCGGCGGCGGGCGCTTCTGCGACGGGCCGGAGCCAGCGTCTGGGAGGTCGCTCTGGAGGAACTTGGCGAATGCGCGGTGCTTGGCCTTCTCCTCTCCCTTGCGGGAGTTCGAGGCGCCGATGCCGGTGGCGTGCTGGAGGAGGTCCTTGTACTGGTATCCCTGTTTCTTCTTTCCGGCGCAGAAGGGGCAGCGGTAGCTGCCGTCCGGGTTGCAAATCCGGTGGCCGCCGGATTTGAGGGCGGCGTAGCACTTCTCTTCGTACTCATCGATCTCCGAGTCGTCGCTCACCTCCATGTCTTCTTCGGAGGAGGAGCAGGAGATGTCGTCCTCCATGGAAGAAGGACGAAGCAGAGAAGGCGAAGCCTGCGAGGAGGAGGAGGAGGAGGAGGAGGTGAGCAATGGAGGAAGGCGATGACTGCGAGAGAGGAAGCAGTGCGGGTTTTAGGCGTTGTGGAGGAGACAAATGGAAGGCGCAAATGGTAGGAAAGCAAATTGTGGGACCCACTTGAGCGGCCAATAGATAGACGAGAACTCGGAGTTTCCTGTTCGATGGCCGGACAGCGGAGCTCGACCCGCGCTTCGATGGTGACTGAGTGCGAGTGCGACCACGAGCTTGAGCTTTTCTTGTCGTAGATTCTTGCAATTTATGCGCGAGGGTTTCTAAATGGTTTGGCCTGTCGGTTTATAACTGGTTTTTTTCTCCTTTTCTTAGAACCATTTTGAGGAATGTGTTCATGTCGTCATTTGATTGGCAATCAAATATCTTATTTGATAAATTATTTATATATATATATATATATATAATTCGATTGATTTCATTTCTCTTACACGTAATTAAAATGATGGATAAATTATTGACTAATAATAATATAATGTTATGTTGTTTTTCATGGGCTCGATCATACTTTTTTCTGTCATTATTAGTTATTGTTATATTTATGTACGTATAAATGAACATTTTTTTAAGAATATGACGGTTATGTGCTAACTAATTTTTTTATTATCGATTTGATGTTGGAAGTGTTGTAAGGTGACCAGTATGTTCACGGGTCGTGATCACTGTCACGGGCGCGACGATCACTTTGGGCCGTGATCATCGCGATCACGAGCCGTGATGGGCACGTGTGGTCGTGATCGCACAGACCACGACCGGGACGCACGAGCCGTGATCACACGGATCACGGCCGTGACGCGAAGTTGGAATCGCGTGAATGGGAGCGACGATCGCGCTCCCATCCGTTGATGTGCCAGGCTTGTGATCACGTATATAAGCGCGCGGATTGCACGTTGATCGAGCATCGATCAATTGAGGAAACGAGCGTCGCGAGGCGACGCTCGTCCGCGCCGGCGATTGCGCGCGGTGATGGCCGCGGATGGGGGCGGAGTGCTACGCGGTGGGCAACTATAAAACGATCAGCGTGTGCTGCGAGTCCCCAATCCATACCCACACAACATCCGAGTTCCTCTCACGATCCTTCAGGAAGCGTATTTAGTATTTACTAATTTGGTTTGATAGGAGTACGGCAAAGATATCTTTTTAATAGCATGATAATGAAATTATATCATGTGATCTTTTTATACCAAAATCAAACTCGTAAAAAGAAAAGGAAAGATATAAATACGGATAATATTTTTTCAACATAAGCATTGCTCGAAATGGACCGTAATAAGACTACAATCTTATTTACCTTATAGTGACTTGAATATTTGAGATCAATAAATGTGCACACATCACGTGAAAGAGTGTCTCATTTATCATTTTCTTCTTTATTTTCGAAGCATTAATTCAGCTTTAACACCAGATGCCACTTATGCGTTCTTCAAATATCGAATCATAATTGCATATCTATATGTTAGCTTATATAATGTTGTGTGTATACATAGGCTTGTGAACCCATTACCTACAAGTTGGGTGCAAGTTTGAATTTTTCAAATCCGATTGAATTTGACTTAGCTTATCAAATTTTTTTTTTTTTAAATGTTGATTGAATTGGATCGTTTAAAAAGATTATTTTTAATTATTATGGATATAATGTTTATATATTTATATGCTAACTTTCAATTTGGAAATAAGATAATAGGAATAATTTGCATTAAAATTATTATTTCATTTACATTTTAAGCATATTTTCATATTATGTTATAATAAATTTGACATTCCCATTTCTATGCATACATTTGCTTTCTTTGGTAATTTACGATTTTGAAAGAGAAACAAGGAGATTCAGTAACAAAATATATGATTTGGTAAGTAGTTAATGGCCTATATTTGATTATATTTAAGCATATTTTTATGTTAGTTAATATTCTCAAATTTTATTGTTTAACATATTTTAAATTAATCATAATAAAAAAATAGAAAATGGACGTCTCCAACATCCAATCCGATGAGACCCTGCCTAATTTAGATAGAGATGGATCAAGACTTTTAGCAAGGTCAGGTCCAACTTGATCAATAAACGATCCTAGCTGTGTATACATTTATTAATAAATTTGCCATAATATTCTTGTGCTAAAAAGATAAATCAAATTGGACAATAAGTATATTTAAATGGTGGTTGTATTATTTGTAACGCTTCGAAAATGCATTCCACACATGGTCGAATCTATAATTGACACGCGGCTTGATCTTCTCCATCTTTGATCCTACAATCGAATAAACATAATATTAAAATTTAATATCAATTAGCAAAAGCTTAATAATAATTATCTTAAGGTTATCGAATTTAATCTTAACCATGTGCAAGGTCAATCTGTCATGAGCCCATCATCGTGGAGTTCATCCATTTGATCCTCGATATATATGATCAATCGTCTACAGGATACGTGCAGGGGAAATTTATCCCATGAGCTTGCGCTCAATATGTAAGTCATAACAATATGAATGGCACATAATCATCCTTTAGGGTTCTTTAACACCCTAATTCATACTTAGCATATCATATTTTATATGCATCAATGATAATAAACAATGATAAACCTTGGTCGGTCATAAACATTTAGCTAAATCAGGGGCGCACTTGCTCCTGTGGACTCTGCGCGAAGCAACCCACCATACCCCACGTCTGGGTCATAAAGGCGGGGACATCTATCCCCCATCCTGACAACCGCCCAATGCATAACTCCAACCTATTCATTTCATACAATCATACATCAATACATTATCATTTTAAGTTATTACGACTGAGCATATAACACGTGATCAATGTTATCAATCATGAACTCGATAATTAAACATAAATGATAAACTATCGAATCTGCATAGGGTCGGTCGAACCTGACATCAGGTAGGTCGACCGACTTATAATTTTGGTCGTCATCCGACCCGATAGTCGGTTGAACCCAATTCAATCGACTTATTATTCTGACCATTGGGTCGGTCGAACCTTCCATAAGGTCGATAGACCGATCCTCGCTTCAATGGTCCATTTACTCCATCCGGCTTGTAAGTCGGTCGAACCCGGTTCGACCAACTTTCTCAAATTTAAGAAATAAAATATGTTTCTTAGGGTTTATTCTAAGTTCTTATTTTTTATCAATACATCAATCAATTTGGGATTTCAATATATTAGTATGCTCAATCACCGCATAACCAATTCATAGTAGACAACTTCTAACATAAGAAGGTCCTATATTTCAATGTGGCATAACAATAACTCTTAAAGAAATAACTTTGACATGCATTTTATATACTTAAACATATGTCAAATGAGTCTTAAGAACATAACTTAAGAATTTCACATAAAGCTCATATAAGTGCATACTTGTGCTCATTAGTAATATTAACAATCATATCATCATATATCCAATCTTTGGGCAACATCATATAACAAATATCCATTTTCAGCATATACCAAAGTTTGCCATCATATTAATCCAAATTCATAACTTTATTTACACAACTCCAAATCATGTGAAATCAACTTCGTCTAAAGCTATATTAAAACATCTATTTGCAGTATAAAGATCAATTCATAATTATATTTTTTCAATTTACCATATTTTTTACAAGATGATCATGATATGGTTCGAAAGAACTTGATAGTGTCACGGTGTTTTGATGATAACTTTCAAAATATAACTCAAAGTGAGGTGAAACCAATTCTTATGCATCATAGACTTTAATACCTACATGTTGATATATCATACACAATTTTTGGATAACTTTAATCCCTCGAAAACCTAATCGAAATAGAGGCTATGAAATTTGAATAGAATCACCATATATTGCTAGTCAAGTAAATCATAAACATTTCTATGAGTTCATAGTCATGTATGCTTAACATTAACAGTTATCATAATCTTTTATCTACTTCATAGCAGTTAGATAAGAAAGATTATGTTATCCCCTTACATACCTTTGTATAGCTTTTCCTTTTTTATCATGTTGCCTTAAAAATTCCATCTTCTCCCTACAACAATCTCTTTCTTCTCTTTATTTCTTTTCTCCATGTAAGCCCCAAATCCTTCATTGTTGGATCAATGGTGAGCAAAAAACTTCACCAAAATGGCTACTTAAGGCAGATTCATCAAAGAGCCATGAAATAAAGTGGATGGAGAGAGAGTAGAGAGAGTTTTATAATGTTCTTTAGTGGGTTTTGAGTGAGTGCTTAGGTTGAGAGCTCATTGGTGTAGGATTTACTAGTGGATCCCGAGGCCATCATCCATTATCATATTTCAACTTTTATTATTATTTTTTGCAGGTATTATATTACCCACCTCCTTATATAATAAAATTGAATAAACATAATAAATATGAAAATTATAATGTTACTCTAGCTGACCGCAATAAACAAAGAAATAAAGAGTCATGAAATCCCTTGTGTCTCTCCTCTATCATAAAAGAGAAAGTAAGATTGGAAAATAACTTTTTTCCCTCTCTCTTATCTCCTCTCAACTTTTCATTGTAAAAAGGTGGAGAAGAACAACCAACACTTCCTCTCTCTCATTTGTTACAATAAAAGAGAAGTTGTTGCCTCTTATCTATTGGTGACTTTAGATACAAAGGGTGTAGCATTATCCTTTATCATTGATGTGGCATAAATATTTTTTTCTTAAAAAAATATTTTATTATATATTTGCATTGAAAGTTATTTTATTGTGTTTTGCTAAAATTGCACTATTGATGAAAGAGGGATACCATAGTTGATAAAAAATATTTCATCCAATCATAAAAGATTACATTAGTATAAATGATTAAAGATGGATAACAAAGGATAAAAAAATGTTAAGATATCACAAAAATATTTCTACTCTCATTTTGTGGTTCATCATATCTTTTGTCAATATATCAGTGTCCAATTTTTCACTTTTTTTTATTGTAGCTCATATTGTCATCTTCAAATTTTTTTTCTTCTAAAACTTCATCATCACAACATGGTAGACTTCGAAACAACAACCTAGTGTCACCGAACATCTTAATGATCGTCACATTGCCTTCTTATCTTTATGTCAATAGTAGATCTTCATCTTCTATCTACTTAATTTTTCTTCAGTAGAAAAATATAAAAGAATCTAGATCAAATATAATGTCATGCATCGTCGGAGGTTGAAACTAGATTGCTTTTTAATTCAATTTGAATTAAGAGACTAAGATATAATGATCATAATTGGAACAATGTTATCTCAATTTTGCACCCATTATGCTCGCCCTAGTATCAGTAAAAGATTTTAGAATATGAATAATTGCCCTTAAAAGATGGAGATAAGAAAAATGACTTGCTCTCATCAAATCATCTCTCCATTTATATCTTCAAAATATGGATAAAAATACTATTTATAATTCTATCTCTAAAAATTTGAAGAATAAAATCATATGTTTGAATCTAAAATGGGAATAAAAAACTTTCCTAACATTTTATCTCTTTATCAAAATATGTCACATTAAATTATATATATTTACCAAATACTATATCAAAATATGTCATTTTACTCTTCAAAATTAGTACTAAGAAAAATATCACTAAAAATTAGTATCCCTATTTTAGAAAACATGATGATAAATAAATTTAAAATTTCCCCCTTTTCGTCCTTGTGAAACACTTCCTCTAAAAAGTTATTGGAATATTTTTTTTACTTCAAAAATTAAATTGAGGAATGAAAATTTATCATCTTGACACTATTACCAGTTTACCACAAAATAAAACAAAAGTATAAATTCACAACGCTCCTGATTTACAACTTACCACAATGGTGGATATATTTATATTATCTCCCTTAAACTCGCTTAAGAACACTAATAAATCATTGAGTTCTCCTGTTAAATTCTGAAATGAAAGTTTAAGAATAAATCTTCCAAGTTTTTTTAGATAAGTTAGTCTTTATATTTTTTGAATTATTAAAATATTACTATTTTTTTTAGTATCATAATTGTTTAAACTAACTGATGATATAAAAATATTACTGGTTATTACAACAACAACAACAAAGTCTTTGTCACGCCCCGAACCCGACGCCCGGGACGCGGCAAGGGTGTTGCAGTAATTCTACTTATTTCAAATTCAAACTCAATAATATAACGGTCAATATAGTAGACCAACAATTCAAAATTAACTAACTCTAGAATTTTTCGAAAATTTCGGCATGACCTTTGCTAAAAACTCATCCATGCGACAGATACAATAGAGATAATGGGCCACGCCCGACTCATATATCAAGATCTAATTCGAACATATAAAAAATAAGTAGGCCGAATGTCCAAAATGAGAGTCCAACAATACTTCATCACAAGAATGATATAATAGACACAACGAAAGGCTAAAGTCTAAGAAAACGACAATAAAAGAGAATACCATCACTCGTCCTCTCCAATCCATCACACACATCCTAATTAATTTTCCCTTTTAGCGTCCCGTGAGCATGCAAGCAATCATCAATCTCCGAGGAGTACCTCCTCAGTCACCTACAAATAGAGGGGTGAGCATAAATGACTCGGTGAGTGAAAAATGGATCCATAAAATATTAAAACCATCCAGAAAACAAATCCAACGGAAGATCACATTTAAAATTTATATCATACATAGCTTCATGTATGGAAAATACTTGCAATCAGATGCAAAGTCAAAACATGCTATGTATGATCTAATAACTATGTGTCATGACACCACCTCGTCAATCAAGAGTAATCCACAC
>LTAE01002418.1:0-11623 GCA_001647135.1 Pontederia paniculata | reverse complement strand
TCGGCCATGGCTCAAGGTCACTCACCTGGCAAGGCAAGAGGGAAATCAGAGTTGTGATGTCGAGGCGAATCATCTCCGGCAGAGGCACGATGACTCGAACCTGAACTGCACACAATCAACCAAATTGAAATCGGTTTGCGCCATGTTATTCACATCATCGAGAGGGGGATCATCATATCGTTCGATGGCTCGCTCGTCGTCACTGTGGTGGTCAGCCAACACATCCTGGAAAGTGGCGGCGTCGCCGTGTGTGAGGAAGAGGATCGCGCGAGAGAGAGGGAAAAGTTACGGAAGGGAGAAATGAGGGAGAGGGGCAAAAGAATAGAAAGGGGTTTTTTTTGGCCCATTTGTTTGGGCCGTTTCAGCCTTATCCCACTAATTGTGATCGGCTACATGGATCATACGACGTCATTACGCTCTATTAGCATTCGCACAATATATTTGTTGATCCATGTTCATGAGATTCGACGAGGTTTTACGTTGGTTGTCGAGGCCGAACACAACCCTCCTCATTTATCCGGGCTTGAGACCGACTATAAACATAGGCTATAAAAATAGGGTCTAATGGAGGTGCTACCTATTTAAATAGGTAACACCATACTACTTATCTTAACAACCGTAGGATGTTCGATATACGATAGATTTAACAACTTATAACAAACTATTTAAGAAAGAAAAAAATTTATATCCACCGTATATTTAACATCCTACGGTTATTATGGGAAGTAGTACGGTACTACCTATTTAAGTAGGTAGCACCTCCATTTTTTCCATAAAAATATTACTGGTTATTATATTTACCAAAATAAGTCAGGGCAAGCAGTATATCGAATAAATTACTCGTAATTTTAGTTTAATATTTTTTGCACCTTTTTATGTTAATCAAATTTATCAATAATTTTAATCATTTCAGCACAATTTCTTACTGCAATATTTTTAAAAATAACTATATACTGTAACAATACATATCACAACATAATTAATTTTTTTAACCTAAAAGCATTTACTTTATGATTAATTTTTTTGGGTTATATATAACTCCTCATAATTTATTACTGGCTTTAAAATTGGTTGCAAAATCTTGTCTATTTTTATACGAATGCTCCAGAACCCATTTAGAAATGGCCGAATAGTTCCGGTATTAAGTATTCTGCTTACTTCCCTCTCTATCAAATCCGATAGCCCCCCATCAACCCACGACCTCCGTCGCCGTCGCCGGCGAGGTCACGATGTTTCCCCAATTCGGGGCGACAGCCGAGAGCATCAGTAAGGCGTCGTCTCTGGTGCTCCGCATCGGCACGGACGCCCACCTCTATGACGATCCCGACGATGTCAACATCGCCCCTCTCCTCGACAGCCGCTTCGACTCCGAGAAGGTTGAGGCCCTTAAGCGCCTCCTCGCGCTCATCGCACAGGGCGCCGACGTCTCCCACTTCTATCCCCAGGTGGACTTCTTCCCCTCCACTTTTCCCCTGCTTACTACTCGATCTGGTAATGGAGCACGATCTTTGCAAGAATTGGCACTGAAATCTTTGTCCACTGTCGTGTTTCAGGTCGTGAAGAACGTCGCCTCGCACTCGCTGGAAGTCAAGAAACTGGTGTACCTCTACCTGCTTCACTATGCCGAGAAGTATGTGCATTGTTGCATTCTTTAGTAGATTTTGCAACTAGTACCTTGTGATCTATCTCCATTATGATATGGGTAAAACTTTTTGACGCTGTAATCGGCCTTTAACCTAAAATTGTTAGATGACTAGCTCGTGCATTTTCTCTCTGCTCGATCTAGCGATCTACACATTTTGCTAGCCGGGTAGATCCCGATTCATGATTCGACTATAAGTGCATGAATTCAGTTTGTTCATACAGACAAATTACTGTGGCCAGCACTCATGGTGGATGGTGACACCTTTCAGTTGGATGAAGATAGACAATATAATAGAACCCAACCCACTAGCCAATTGGATTTCCTGTTACTCCATCGTTTTTTGCTCTTCTCATGGTATTTAACATTTATTTTATTTTGTATTATAATGAAATGGGCATATCGTATTAAGAAGGTTTCAGAGTTACTTAGTGATAATCTTTGTTTGACCACATCGACTATCTTAGGCCTTGCCTCCTGTTTGCCCATAAATCACAGAAGGGTCCGTTATCTGTTATTGCCACTCTCCATAAATCACAGAAGGTAACTCCACTTTGTACATGACATGATGGAATCACGGTATCAGTAACGTTGTGAGTACAAATTATTGAGTATGCTAAAGTTGGATGTTGACATGTACAAACTATATCCACTGATTATGAAGAAGGTTCCGGACTGTCGGTTCTTGATGGCTGACTGTGATAAGCACTTTAATCTGGATATTTGCCTATTATTTTAACTTTCTTATATTAGAATGTAGCATCTTAAGTTGTTATGAGCATGCTCATGGCAAGAATAAATATTCAGGTTGTCTCAAGCAGTTTCTTGACACTATATCTGCAGAAAGACCTACTGCAAGTTTGCACTTGATTATCAATTAGCCTAGTTTGTGAATGGCTAAATCAATTGGTAGACTTCTACCAAGAAACTTAGTACTTAATTATCCTTCTGCCTCATAAATGGGATGATTGCAATATTTTATTTTTGGCAATGTTTACATTTGAAATTTTTTTCTTTGACTCATTTTATTTAACCCAGGCGACAGAATGAAGCTCTCCTGTCAGTGAACTGTTTTCAGAAAGACTTGTCAGATACAAATCCCTTGGTTAGAGCATGGGCCCTTCGAGCTATGGCCGGAATTCATCTACATGTAGTAGCTCCACTAGTATTGGTAGCTGTTGGTAAATGTGCCAGAGACCCATCTGCTTATGTCAGGAAATGTGCTGCACATGCGCTTCCAAAGTTATGTGACTTGTTAACGGAGGAAAATGTTTCTGCTCTTGTGGAGGTTAGCTCTTTCTACAGCCTGGCATCCCTTCTTGACTCCTTTATTTTTTCTACACAAAGAATCGAGAGTATGGCTGCAAGATGAAAAAACTTCTACACTTTTCTGCAGATTGTGGATATTTTGTTGGGAGACAATTCACCTGGGGTTGTTGGAGCTTCTGCAGCTGCTTTTAAATCAGTTTGCCCATCTAGCTTATTTTTGATAAAGAAGCACTTTAGAAGGTTATGTGAAACACTACCAGATGTTGATGAGTGGGGCCAGATTGTTTTGATTGAGATTCTCCTAAGATACATAGTTGCTAGGCATGGACTTGACAAAGGGTCCATAATGTTTACTTCAGATGCTGAATTAGTTTCCCAAACTGATAAAAGTTTGTTAGCCAATCATCAAAGCAATTTGGCAGGTGACTTTAAGATGAATACACTTATGTACAGATGTTATGTGGGAGAAAGGGATTATTTATCCAGGGATGATCGCGTGAGCGGGGATGATGATAACCTTGAATTCCCAATTATAACTTTCAGCACAAATGATGATGTGAAGTTACTTTTGCAGTGTACATCACCATTGCTATGGAGTCACAATAGTGCAGTTGTATTAGCAGCTGCCACAGTGCATTGGATTATGTCCACGAAAGAGGAAGTCAAAAGAATTGTCAAGCCATTGCTATTCATTTTAAGATCGTCTAAAGTCTCCAAGTATGTGGTAAGTAATGATTTTTGATGCAATACATTCGTTTCTCAACTTTTGGTTTTCCCTAAGCTTATAGTTGAATCAATATATATTGTTTTGCTGTATGTTTCATTTTAAGTATGGGGATTTTGCATATGGTTGTTAATACTCTTAGAGAAGAGGGTAAATCCACTTTGTATGTTTACTGTTTAGATAACTGAAGGAATATCCGTAACATGTAATGTTATTTCTTTTCCATTCAAGATTTCTCTTGCTGCTGGTCTGTCTTGACAAGTAACTGCTGTCCTATCGTTCTGAATTTTTTTATATTGTAATTTATAATACTAATAATGGTACAAGGCATAATATAGGACATCATATTAAACTACTTTTGATCCTAAAGATTGGAAACTCAAATGAAAAGTGGCCATTTTCCGCGTAGAATTATTTTCTCTTCAAGCCATAATGTTTAGCTGTTGAGAGAAGATTGCCTTCAAATTTTAATGAACCAAGTACCAGGAAAGCTTCTCTACTGTAACTTATGTATTTTCTTATGACACTACAATGTCGGATGAATATTGCACAGAGACTGAGAGAACGTACATGTTAGACTGATTTTAGTTCCAATCTTGACCAATCAGAGTTATTGCATCTTGAAAATTAAGCATCTTTCCAAGTTTCTTCACTCATTTGTTCATCACTGCTTAATTACATGGTGAACATGTCAGTGAAAAAAATTGGAAGGATGTTTCTTTCTAAAAAACCTTTCCAAATTTCTCTTTGCATACACGTGATATTTGTGTATTTATTATTACTATCACATTCTGAAACTAGACCAGCTGATTAATATTTGTTTATTTCTCAGATTCTGTGCAATGTGCTGATTTTTGCTAAAGCAGCTCCTTCATTTTTTGCACCTTATGTTGAAGACTTTTTTGTCTGTGGCTCTGATTCATACCAGATCAGATCCCTGAAACTTGAGATTCTATCCATTATTGCCACAGAGTCAACTATACCAATCATTTTAGAGGAATTCCAGGTAATTTTTAAGACAGTTAATATGTTTTTTAGGTCATCATTTTCCTTTTATATGATTACTTCCATTCAAGGTCCAAAATCTATTGAAGGGCTGCACAAGGATACTTCTTAATCACTTTATCTTCTAGGACACTTGTTGATGGAAATGTGTCAAAGTGCTTATCTTCATGCATAGTCAAAATTGTCCAACTATTTCTTTTATCAAGGATTCTGTGCCATTTTGGCCAGAAAACAACATAAAATGATATGTTTAGAAAAACCCCTCTTGGTTGACCTGTGTTTGAGACTGCATCAAAATTATTTGAGCTCTTTCTAAAAAAATTGAGCTGGATTTGTATCAGAGTCTGCTGATTGACATGGTTTTATACACTTTTTCTGTCTTTTAATCTTTGAGATCTGGCACATCTAGCATGGCGAAATCAAGGCGCCCAGGCAGAATTTTAGAGAAACTATGACCCGACTGGACCCATTTAAACAAAGTTCTAATTCCAGCTCCGACCAGGGGTGCCCTGGGTTGATAGGTCTTGGATAAGGAGTCGGAATCGGAACTAGTGCTCTGAGGGAAGAGGGATTGATGGTCGGCGTGGCAATAGGCTTCGCTTCATAGATTGGTTTCCCAGCCATTGCAAAGACTTCGCAAAAACAGTCAGGGGCGGTGCGGGGATGCGATTCGCCAAGCTGGGGAAAACAAACCATTATGAACGAAGATCCGGGTAAAATATGAACTTCTTCTAGAATGAAAAAAATCGAGCTCTCTCTTCTAGAGCCTTTCTCCAGTGAGCCTCACTGAAGAATCAACCAGAATTTTCCATGGCTGACCCCCTCCCATCATAAAGAATAGTAAGTTGCATTTGATCGAGATCAGGACCCCCAACGAGGGCGCATAAGATACGAGCCGGTGGCGAGTCTGCTCGGGGAGCGGTGCTTGACGGCTGGTGGAAATTAACTAATTAGAATGGATTTAAAATGAGAATTTATTCTTAGGTAAATCCATTTCAAAATATTGGTAGAAGAGGTCCTACCGAGGAATGAATTCGAAAGAACGGGAAGTACTTTTCTGGTCAAGTGGCATGCTAACCCCTTATGCCAGTAGCACAATTGTCCTCTTGGATAATTCACATTCAATGTATAATTGTCTGTTCCGTTTATATCATATAAATTTATTATTCGCCTTGGAACTTCACAATTTGCAACTTAGAACATGATCAAATATATACTATGCATGGTGTTTCATTCATATTCTTGATTTTAAAGCTCTTTGATGTTGGTTTTTGACTGTTTTTTCTCATATCTAACTAGAGCATACATGTAGGCTTCATTAGCAGTTTACTGTATTAAGATTTTTTTTTTTTGAGAGGGTGTATTAAAAAAGTCGTCAAATAAGTTCCAACATACTTTTGTGCTTTTTGGTATTACATATTGTGCTGTGCTTTGGTACATCTGCAAATAAATAGGCTGCTGATGAATATTCTCTGCTACTGTTTATAGGAGTATATGAAGGACCCCAATAGAAAATTTGTTGCTGACACAGTCGCTGCTATTGGCTTATGTGCACAGAGAATATATAACATTTCATCTTCTTGTTTGGAAGGGCTTTTGGCTTTAGTATTACAGGGTAAATGGTTTAATCTTAATATTTTCAATTTGTGATGGAAAAACAATATTATATATTCTCCATCTTCTTTCATTATGAATTTTATAATGATTATCTTCATTTCTCAGAATCCTCGATAACCACGATCTTTCATATTGATGGGGAAGCAGATGTTCTTGTTCAAGCGATCATGTCAATTAAGGGTATAATCAAGCAAGACCCCATAAGTCATGAAAAGGTTTGATTTATCATTCAGTAGGGTTCTGCTTTGATGTTGTGACTTTCACTAGCTTTATAGTAGATCAAGGAAAAAGTTTACTTATGGAAGTAAAAGTATACAAAGTTATCTCACTGATTTACAGGCAAGTATAGACATGGAATCTTAAGCATTGGTATCTAGTTTCAGTTATACTTCATCTTTGAGAGACTTGTATTCATAGCCTAAGAATTTAAGAAGTTATTCAAAAACTTTCTTATTAAGGTGATGCTACTGACATCATAATTACAGAAGGCTGCTAGCTTTATCTCTTCTGATAATTGTTTTACTGATGTATTTTGTGAAGGTGATTATTCGATTAGTTCGCATTTTGGATAAAGTAAAGGAACCAGCAGCACGTGCATTGATTATTTGGATTGCAGGGGAGTATAACAATATTGGGCAGGCTATTCCTAAAATAATACCAAGTTTACTTAAGTATCTTACTTGGTCCTTTACGTCAGAGGAAGTTGAGACAAAGCTTCAGATACTAAATACTGCTGTTAAGGTACATACTAAATCAATATAGTCTTTTTCTTTCTCACTCCTGTTTTTGTTTTTAGTGGGTTGTATAGATTTGCTATTCTCCATTATAATATATGTATCTTTTGGTTTACTTTTCTTGCATCTTTTTATGTATGTCTTTCTTGTATATCATATCACTACATCACACTTCTAAAATACTATGCATTGCCAACAAGTTAACCATTTCTTTCTATACTTTGTATGACAAAGGTTGCATCTTTGGTAAAATGAGAGAAGCTACAAAGTTATGTTGGATCTGCATCTACACCTTGATGACTGTAGGTATCGATAGCAAAAAGTTGTTTGTTTAAACTTAGGTCACATTTTGTTGAATTATATTAAATGTTGTTTTTCTCTTTCCAGTAGACTGAAGGTAAAATTGGTCCTTTGGTTGTCTCATTAGCTCTCCCACTGAACACAATTGGCATAGAGTAGGAATGCATTAAAATCTTATACATTCTGACTTTAAAATATTTAATTATCAGTTGAGATCTTTTGTATTCTTTCATCATGGCTTATATATGTAGGTCGTATTAAGCAGACAAGGAGAAGATTTATCGACCATCAGAAAGATGTTTAGCTATATCATTGAGTTAGCAAGATATGACCTAAATTATGATCTCCGTGATCGTGCTCGTCTACTGTTAAAACTTGTTCCATCTGAGGAAGATGTTGCATGCCAACTCAAGAATACAGTCATATGTAATCAATTAGCCGAAACCATTTTTATTGGAGGAACACATTCAAAAACAACATCAGCAAGGAACTTCCAGATATATCTTCCTGGATCACTGTCGCAGGTGGTACTTCATGCTGCTCCAGGGTATGTGTGTCTTCCTAAGCCCTGTAGTCTGGTTGACAGTGATCTGCATTTCCAAACCAAGTTGGGCAATGACATGACAAAACATGCAACTGGAGCCGGCATGAATGATAATTTTGAGACAGATGATCCTGATGTATCTTCTGGTTCTTCAATTGAAGAAAGTGGGTCTTATGATACTGAGCACTCTGGAAGCAATTTGGAGAGTGAGACTGGATCTGCATGTAACTCCGATGATAATGACCATGCTCCTTTAAAATTTATTCAAGGCACTCAAGATAACAGTGAACATGCTCTAGTTCATGTTTCAGATGATGTTCAAGGAAGTCTAACTTCCGAAAAGTCCTTATCTACTTATATCTCTACAGACTTGGCAGAGTTGATGTCGAAGTCAGCATTTGAATCCTGGTTGGACGAGCAACCTGGTTCAGCATCAGTACAAACATCCAGAACCCCTTCTGGAAGAATCTCTATTAACGATCTTAACTGTACTATTGTGCCTAAGCTCCACACACTTCTTGATCCGGCAAATGGTAATGGCCTGAAAGTGGAATATGCTTTTTCATCTGAGATTTCAACTGCATCCCCTGTGTTGGTATGCATTCAAGTACTTTTTGAGAACCTCTCTTCTGATCCATTACTGAATATAAGCCTAAAAAATGGGGAGCCTAATACTTTTGAATCTCCCAATCAAGTGCTTGAAGAACCTGAAAGGTGCTTTTCCTTCTGTCTATATAAATGTATTCTAGAAATGCAGTATATAAAAATTTTATCCTATTACTTAGTTGTTTGTTCCATCTTTACTGTTACTTGCTTATGAATATTCTCTAATTGTTACCTTGCAGCCATCTTCAAGCTGACAGTATACCTTCAATACTTTCTTTCGAAGAGATTGCATCATTAGATCCAGATCAGAGGGTAAAGAAAGTTATTCAAGTTCATTTTCGTCATCATCTTTTACCACTCAAGCTCTTTGTCCACTGTAATGGCAAAAAGATCTTGACAAAACTATGGCCTGATATTGGGTATTTCCTGAAACCACTTTCCATGAATATGCAAGTCTTCGTAGACAAGGAACGCCAATTACCAGGAATGTTTGAGTATTCTAAAAAGTAAGTAAACTTTTTCCTTACAGAGTAAATAATATGCGGCTTCTTTGTTCATTTCTATTTTGAAGCCTTTGAAGATACTTAGGCTCTGTTTGGTATAGGAACAAGTGTCTTATGAATTAATAAGAATATTCCAAATTTGTTCTTGCCAAATGAACAAGAGTGGGTTGTTCTTGTAAATGGGTTTGTAGTCAAATTGACCAAAGTGTTTGTTTTACATGAGAACAAGAGAAAGAAAAATAATTAATATAATATCTTTTTTTATTAAATGATAATTATGTATTTGTTTAAACTACTAATTTTATTAAAAAAACAAATAGTCATCTTAATATGATGCTAATTTTTCAATTAGATAAAATGAAATAATTTTAAGTTAAGATAAATAATAATGTTAGAAATTCTAATGATTGTTATTACTCAATAATTATGTTAATATAATAATTTAATATTTAAATACTTATAATATTATATTTTCTTATCATTTATGTATAGTGTTACACCCTCATCAAAATCTAAATATGCCAAAATCTAATTAACTATAGTTGATCATGTCTTTGTTAATATAAAATAATATAACAAATCTACTTAAGAAAAAAAGGAGAAAAAAAATAGATGGAACAATAGACGTGTTCTTGCTATTTGCAAAAACATCAAAAGAACAAGTATTGGTGGTTTTGCACATTTCAAGATGGTTTCTTACTTTGACCTGCCGTTTTTAGAGTTGTTTGGATGAAAAAGTGAGAACAAGACCCTTGTTCTTTTCCCTATTCCTTTACCAAACAAGCCCTTATTGTCTATATTGGATAAGGAAGTTATAATTCATAGATATAAGTGAAAGATAGTCAAACATGTGCGTCATTTACAGTAAAAGGTTGGAGTTTGAATTTCTTATAATCTTTGACCTTAATGACTAAGGTTAGATACCATCAATTTCACCTATGCGAAAACTACGAAAGAATAAGAATTCATCTATTAAATTTCTTGTTACATAGTTATGTTGATCCAACTCAACATAGTTATGTTGATCACCAAATATCCATCTCATGGAACTGTTCCAGAACTGAGATTGGACATTGGACCTTTGGTATTCCATGTCCTTAAGGCATAATTCACAATCTTGTTTAAACTTGTCCTGCGAGTTGGTACCTTCCAAGTGATAATAGCTGCTGGCATATCTCTCAAAATAACAATTCATTATATTGAAATAGTTATATTGTCATGACTTAGATTCACATGCAAAGTAGTGACAGAAAGTGGCATATATTTGTAGTGCCTATGATAACTTTAAGATGTCATTTGTATTACAAATATATAGATGTGAAGACTAAATATGTGGAGGCTCATTTCAAGGTTTGTATCCTTCACAAGTGAAAGTGGCATAACTTTTGCCTAGGATAACTTAAGATGTCTTTCGTATTAAAAAACATTGGTTTTGATATGTGAAAACTAAAAGGTGCAGATGCTCATTTAAGAAATTAATCTGTACCCTTCACAAGTGAATCTATTATCTAATTACAATTCATCATTTCAACCAGGTGCTCCTTTAAAGATCACATTGACAAGGCTGATAGTAAAGAGGACAACTCAATCCATACTGACAAGACAATTACAATATCTCGGAGTCTAGCAGCAAAGATGCTTAGCAACTCTAATGTTTACCTAGTTTCTGTGGACATCCCAGTTTCTTTCAACATTAATGATGCATCAGGTTTGTGCTTGCGATTTAGCGGGGAAATATTAAGCAGTTCAAAGCCATGCCTAATTACTGTCACAGCTGAGGGTAAATTTTGTGAACCATTAGATCTCACTGTCAAAATCAATTGTGAAGAAACTGTTTTTGGTCTTAACCTACTAAATAGAGTGGCAACATTTTTACAGTGATATTCAACTTCTGGCCCTCATGCCTCTGTGTATTCGAAGATTCTTTATATTTTATATTAGATTGATGCATAATAATAATAAAATTACTTATATTGTAATCCACTCTGAAGGCTCAATTTTCATATGGTTTGAATAGGTAACTGTAAAGCCGATCATGTAGTGCATATGCTTCCTGAATGGCAATAGACTCTTTGGTGGCATTTATTTTGAGCTCCACCATAATCAACTATGCATCTATTTATGTGGTTTGCATATAAATTTGTTTCCTTCATTTTATTTTGTGTGTGTGTGACATAAAGCTCTGTTCTTCGTGCATGTATCATTCATTATGAGTTGCTTTTATATATCTTCTTTGAGAAAAGTCTGATTGAGTGCGTCACCAATTTCGTTGGCGAATCATGCATTTCAGCAGATAGTTGTCTGTATTAGATATCAATTTAATGCGTTGTTGCCTTCTTGGTGTCCACAAGTTACAATGGAATCTTGCAGTTGAGAGGGGTAATTTGGTTATTGGAAGAGTATTATAGCTTCTTCTAAGATGAGAAATGCGATCGCTTCTGGAGTCTAGCATTTTGACAAGCTTCTTGTATGATCCAGATTCACATGTGCCATCAACTTATGTATCCATGTCGTAGGTATTGAGTGTGACGACCCGGACCGACATAGTCGACCGTTAGCCGTCACGAGGGATAAAATAGACATAACACTATATCATGTTCAAATAATTGAACGTTGCGGAAACATGATAAGGAGAAATATTCTAACTCTTGAATTTGCCAAAAATTTCGGCAGCATCTC